>WMED01021783.1:0-11827 GCA_019650415.1 Pipa parva
AATTTCATGATTGCACTATTTCAAATTATTCTAATTCGTTGACCAGCACTTGTATTGCCACAGTAGATTTTGCCTTTCACCTATCACTCTTACTGTTTTGAGGTGGTTAAAAGTAATTCTACCTTTGTCATTGGGTGAATGAAAAAATGAAAATATTTCATGGTTATCTTCATGGGGAACATCTTGTAGAGATTCTGAAAAAGGCAGGTCTCCTTTAGGGTCTATGTTCATCCTATTGCCAGGATCCAGAGTACTATCTGCCTCTTTTCTCAAAATCCCTAAGTGTCAGGATCCAGAGTACTATCTGTCCCTTTTCTCACAATCCCTAAGTGTCAGGATCCAGAGTACTATCTGCCTCTTTTCTCAAAATCCCTAAGTGTCAGGATCCAGAGTACTATCTGTCTCTTTTCTCACAATCCCTAAGTGTCAGGATCCAGAGTACTATCTGTCTCTTTTCTCACAATCCCTAAGTGTCAGGATCCAGAGTACTATCTGTCTCTTTTTTCGCTATCCCTAAGGCTATTTAAACCTTCCACACCCCTCTCCCATTCCCAATTTATTTAGGGCTCCATGCTACCTGTGCGAGAAAAGCCTTGTATAGTGTTTGTAAAGTTTCAGTTACAAAGTATCCTGTTTCCCTGAGGTTCAAGTGTTTCCAGAAGTTTCCTTGTCTAAGTACACTGACCTGTTAATCCTCCTGCTCACCTTTATTTACTGCTATTGAGCCGACACCTGCGTTTCAAGCTTCTATTCAGCAGTTCAGTCAGCTGAACCACAGACTTCAAGCCTATCAGTTTTCACAGAGTCCACTCCCCCTGAAGGCAAAGACTTCCCTGGGACCTACAGCACCACAGGGACTCGCAGCGCTTCCGTACACTGCGGGGACTCGCGGCGCTTCCGTACACTGCGGGGGCTCGCGGCGCTTCCGTACACTGCGGGGACTCGCGGCGCTTCCGTACACTGCGGGGACTCGCGGCGCTTCCGTACACTGCGGGGACTCGCGGCGCTTTGTGCACAGCCTTTCCCTCCTCACAATCTCTGTGCACTGAGGGGAGTTATTCACTAAAGTCCGAATTGTTGTGTCACTTCTCTTAGCTTCTGACTGCCTCATGTGACAACTGGAGGGGTTATTCACTAAGGTGCGAATTCGACTGTCGAATTCACAAACAGCGGATTCCCATAGCAAATCCGCTACAACTTCCCCATTGTAAAGTCGCGACAAATGTTTAATGTTAAGATAGCGACAATTTTCCCCATAATAAAGTCGCAACTGCAACAATATTCTCATTATAAAGACGCGACTGCGACAGTAGCAGCCTATTGCGACTGTCTTTATCTGGTGAATTCGTACCTATACGCAACAATTCAGACTTTAGTGAATAACCCCCTAAATTTAGGCCATTTCCCCAGGTCTTTGGAACACCCATCAATGTACCTAACAATGATTCAGTTATTAGTAGTGCAACTTCTTACATGTACTTTAAATCCTGTTTTTTTTTGCTTTTCAAACAAACCTGCCTAAAGGTGCTGGAAGGCATAAAGAGTTTAATAGGAATCTAATATCCTGGTTTGTTATGTATACATCAAACATGCTGAGCTTAAAGTAATGAATTCACAGCACTATGTTGAGCTGTATTTACAAATGAATTGCAGCTTTCAAATAGACTATGAATTTATTGTTTAACACTACTTTGCATGCATGGTTTAATAGCTTTTATAGGAAAGCTTGGCCTTGTCTGAAGTCAGGCAAATGCTATGCATACATATTTTCAAAGATGAAATAAGTGTTGTTTTTTCTAATGTTAACGTAGTCAGCCACTCCATATTCTTTATATTTGTAATGTCAATGCAGGGCTACTCAACTGGCATTTGTTTTGCTATGTTGACTCTCTAACAAGGCAAGCTGGACATCTCTGCACTAATGACATATAAAGTAGGGCACTGTAATTCCAAAACAAGTTGGTGGCACATTAAATAAAACACTCAGGACATACCTGCTCTCAGTTAGGTCCTTCTGTTAAATCCCCATGTGGACATGACTGATATCATAATGATGAACACTCGCTCTTTCAAAAAAAAAGACAAAAATCATTTAAATAAAATTGTGATTATTTGCTTAAGCTCTGTTGGTACGTTGTTCTGAGCAGTACCAGGGCTGTATATAGTATTTTATCGTATGATTAACACTGGATTGAAGTTATTTATGTACATGTATAGTGATTATATTCCCAGGTAATTGTGTTTGTTGTGTTTGGTCCTTTGTATTTTTAGAATTTGAAAAAAGCCATGACATGACAGTGGATTATTTATTTCTTGTATATGTTTGCTGTCTATTTTATTCAGATGAGAAGAGGAGCTTTCTGTCGGCTCACAAAAAAAAAAGAAATCTGTTGAAAGTAGCTGATTTTAGTTAGAATAAACTGAAAGACGAGCCTGATGCATAATAGACAATACAACATCTAACTGCTGAACCAAAACAATGTGACTAGTTGCTGACAGTGTCCCCAGCTGGACCAGCTATTATTCTTAGCAATGCAGGTGGTTGTCTTAACAATGCATACTTCATGTCAGTTATATTACCTACACTCTCACAGACAGCTGATTATTTTGCATTTGTTTTTAGGTGACATGGTGCTAACAAGCGATAGCAAGAATAATCACATGTACAAAATAACAATGAAAACTACAGAAAAAAACACTTGCTATAAAGTCTTACAGCTGCTGTTGGAATAAACTGGAAGAATTCAGTAACACTGCAGTAGGTGCAATAGAGATGTGTGCAGATTTTCATTATGGTTCTGATTAAATGATTAGCTTTCTTCATCTCATCGCTCATTTGACAAAAGGTTTTGGCTTTAGGATCTGATTATTTTATTTAAAAAAAAAAACAAACACATTTGTAGATATCTTGTGTTCCTCTATAGTCATTGTACAGTGTTTGACATAATTCGGATGTTATTAAGGCCTGATTTTTCTCTGTTTAAAGAAACCTGTTTAAAAACAAAACAAATATCAAAGTAAACACATTTTCATATATCCTTTAACACACTTTTCTGAAAATAAGAAAACATTAGAAAAAATAACGAAAACTAAAAAAAAATAGACTATATTTTTCCTTGTAGAACTCACTGACTTTCAGTATGTGTGCATAGAGGAAAGGCCCTACTACTTTAGGTATAATTGCAATGTTTATCACACTATTTAGGATATTTTAAAAGCACAATACCAGGTACAGCATTTCAGATCTCGCTTACTATACACACATATGCAGGGAGTGTGGAGGTGGGCTCACACAGCACTATGAACAGTTTTATTTCTTAACATAGTAGAAAATCATAAAACCTTCTCCCCCCGAAAGGGAAAAGTTAAGCCCTAATTATGGCGTTTAAGTGGGAATGGCTCAGGGGTTATTTATCAAAGCCGAAAAGTTTTTTTTAAAAGCCTATTGCTGGAAGAACAGTCTTTATTTGATTATGTCGGTATTGCCTATTTAAAAATACTCTTTTTGCCATGTAACAAATAACTTTTTTATGCAATTTTTTTATATCAAAAAGTTATTTTTGATCTTTAAAAATCCCAAAAATGCTTATATACTATATGTAGATCCTATCTCTGTTATGCTCAGAAAAGGGCAATTTCCCTATTTGGGAAATGAGAGTCCCCAAATTTGTCCGGTATTTTCACACATCTTTTTTTCAATTGTTATAATTGTGGCAGAGCCATATGGTGTGAGTGGTGATATATTTTCATACACACAATTGCATCCTTCATTATTCACTTAGAACTCTTGGTTTCTGTTTGTGCCTTTAAAATTAACAGAAGTTGAAAAAAAATCAGAGAAAGAAAATAAACAAAAGTTATGCCTATTTTGTATTCAATTTTTATTGATTTATATCTATTTTGGTTAATCCAATGAAATGATAACCTAACATCAATCTGTAATGTTGAGTTTACTTGGATTAAAATGAATCTGAACTGCTCATCTCTACTTTGCAAACACTTCAGTGATGTGTTTTTGACTCCTTTGAGTGCATTGTTAAACTTATTAAATTAGTCTTACTATAAGAAAAGGGAAATGCCTGGAAATGTTTTAGGGGGTAATTCAGCATACTCTGAACTTACCGTCTGATGTTTCACCTCTGTTCGCAGACACTGTTATGCACTCACTGATGTGCTGCGCGTAGACATCAGCAAACTCTTTAAAAGGATTCCAGTCTCGCGAGGCGACTCTTTTGGTTTTGCCGAGACTGGAATCCCTTTAAAGCGTTTGGTGATGTCTGCGTGCAGGACATCAGCGAGCGCATAACAGCATGTGCGAAGTGAGGAGAAGGATCCGGACCTCACTTAGCACTATGGTGAATTCCCCCCATAAAGTGAAGGTAATTAACATTGAGAAAAAAAACAAATGAATTCAGGCTGCTCACTATCTAGATGATACTGTGTATGATACACCTGATGAAGGGAGGCGGTTGCCCCCTGAAACATTGTGTTATTTTATTCTGCAATAAAATGTGGATACCCTTTTGAGTCTACACAGTGAACAGCCTGGATTCATTTGTTTTATACAAGTTGTTTCGGGTTTGCTGGAGCCCTTCCTGGCTAGCTCATAGATGAAGTAAAGGGGAATGTGACATGACTCTTTAATTTTTTCCCAATTAACATAGGGAGACATTAACGCTAGAGCACTGTGTAATAATGCTCAGACCCTTTTGAATTTGGCACCTCTAACGTCATGTGTGATGTCAGCGGCTCTGGATTGACTGGCAACCCGGAGGTGCTGGGTGTAAGCTATCCCCAGTGCTAGCCAGCAATCAGATGCCAACAGTACACGAGTGGCGCAGCTTCAAGGTAAGCACTGCTCATGACAGTCTTTAGCAAAAGTGTTCATTTAAGTCATAGAAACAAACTGAGCTGTTAGGGAGACGTAAGGCAATGCTCCTTGAAAAATATGTGTAAATTAACTTCTTTAGTAGGAAAGGAAAATGTCTGTAAGTTTTGTGAACACTGAGTAACTCTTGTGTGATATTCTGAAACCCAGTAGGTGGAGTGTCTCTCTCTTTCTTTCATCACCTTGTATAGTTTAGGTCACCTGACCTACATGAGTTAGAATCCCGACTATGGACTATAAAGGACTAAAACTCCATGATGATATTGACTAATCAGAGTTGCCATTATTAAGAATTGCCACAAGATGGCAGCAACTGCAAGCATAGCCTTTATTTTGTGAGCAATCTCCTAAAAAAAAAAGGGGGCTACTTAAAGGCCAACTAAGGCACATAAAGATTAATTTCTAAACTGCTCCCTTAAAACAGTTAATATTCATGATTACATCTACTTGCTTTTAACTGATTTTATATAAGCAATTTGCTTTTTATTTTACTGTAATGCTCAAATGATGTATAATTAATTTAGGTGTTAATTATGGACACAGAGCTCTGAGATTTCCTTGGTATGGTTTTCATGAAAAATCTATTAATAGTTTCAGAACGTCTATAGCTTCTTTAGTAGATTCGTTTTTCTCTAAAAAACAAACAAACATTATATGTATATGTAGAAAGCAATGGTTCCTATTAGGTAATGAATGAAGACTTCGGGGAGCATTCATTCCTATGCAGAACATGTAGGCACAAAACACAAGTGACGGTTTATTCATTTCATTTGGGTTAAGTCTATGACAATTTCTTAGCCCTTCCGATCAATGTCGTTAGTGACTTTTCTCATATATATTTTTAAGATATCCATATGTTTAGAACAAACACATGGTTTTATTTCAAACAGAGTTTCAAATATTTTCTGTGAATCGTTAGTTTCATAGGATGGGTTTGTTACATGTATGGACACATTAAAGGGATCATTCATGTAATTTGACCTGTAGCTGTGTGAATTCACCAGTCTCATGCACTTTATTATCTGCAATGTGCTGAATTCTCTCACAGTTTGCTGATCTACACCAGCTGCATATTTATAGACCACTTTATATCCCTTGGCCCTGAATTTGTGGCCAGCAAGGGTATTGTTCATTGTTAAAGTGAGCGTGACAAGGCATACAGACATTAAAAAGTAGCAAGTTGGGGACTTAAGGCAAGGTTCTTATTGGTTGCATTATTATGCTGAGTTTGCTCATTGACTATAGGCATAATTTTCATGTTTCTCATGTCAATTCACTTTTAACCATCTGGACTACAAAGTCATTCACTGACACATTGTCCACTAGACATCAGACTGTTCTTAAAAAGTCACATTGTAGTCATTTGTTGTAGCATGAATATTTTATATAGTAGATAAACACAACTGACTTATGTGATATATTATTAGTAATATACAGTATATTGGGTAAACTGATGGGATTTGTTACAAATTCATTTCAGAACGAAAATGTTACTTTTTGATGAATTACCAACCTAAGGCATGCATGAAAACACACGGCTGTTACTCCTGAACAAACAAAAGAAGTAAGTGAGGATACCTTTAAGAGGATTCTGGCTAGAGAAGTGCACTGCAGACCCATATGGATATGACTAAGTTCAACATTTGTTATTAGTATTGTTACACACAACAAAACTGGGCATGCTGCAGAATTCAAAATTACCTCTCCTAAATCCTGTGGGTCCATACCATTATCAAAATAAATAAATTCAAAATAGACTCCCCATCACAGATCCCCCACAGCTCAGTAGCATGTACCATATGGGTCATGATTTGGAACTCTAAACCTGTAAGTATTGGGATTAAAGTTTTATTTTAAGTCTTCAACCTGACAGGGAAAGAAAGGCTTAACCATATTTCACTGCTCCAGCATCTTCTTTATTCATCCATGAAGTAGTCCAGGATGAGTTGTTGTTTATAAAGCATTTGATCCTCTTATTTCTTTCCACATTTTCTCTCTCATACACAAAGCACATTTAACCACTAGACCAGTGAAATTCAACTCAGATGTGTCACATATGATAGGATCTGTAGATTAATCACACAGTGTTGCAAGCTGTGTTGCCTTAAGCGTGCTGCAGTGTGTTCCTCAATGCACAATTTTCTCTTATTAATTTGACCACAGACTTGCAGGTCTTTGTGCCAGGAAGCTTTCAGTCTTGACACTATAATTGTGTGTTCTCCACTTGCCTCCAGCATACCTGAACTTAGCAAGCCACCACCAATATTTATCTGAATCTCAGCAATTTATTTCTAATTTTCTCAGGCAGTTGCTAAGTATCCATGACCCCCATAGCAAAAAATATAAAATCTGATGGGAATCAGTATCGCATAGCTGAAAGCAGCCAAGTATACCAATGTTTTCTCTATATTCAAGTCCTCAAACTAGTGCTCTCTGTGTAGCTGCTCTTTCCAATGTACCGTAGAGAAATAGGGGATTAGGTCAGGAATTAAGCCCTGGATTGTTGCTGAAATAACTGGCTGCACAGTGCAAGTATACAAACACAAGTGTTCTCTTCACTCCAGCCTTATATAAGGCTCTCACTTACTGTTTCCCTTGGTTACACTGGTTCTTTAACTTCCAGTGCATTTTGAAGCCCTGTTCCTACTTCTACTAATGCAGCATTTTGACTCTATGCCTAGCCTTGTTACCTTTCTATTCTTTTACACTGTTACACTAGCTCTAAAATCTGCTCCTTCTTCAGTCATTACTTGCCTTACTGATTACCGAACTCTCCAGTCTTACACATGTATCTTTATGTGCTTGTTGATTACCCTTTTTGTATGCGTCTGCTACGTCTGTCAGCAAGTGCATTAGCATGTGTTAGCCCAGGTGACTACTTTTCTCACCACATCTATAGTTGCCCTACTGTGTTGACCACAATGGTTCTATCGTTTTACCTTCAAACAAAGAAGGTAAGAGCATAATACTTAAATTTCGTTCTCCTTTGGGAACCATCTTACTACCTTGACTTATTATTTTATACATATGTATTTAACTGGAATTTGGTTAAGTTGTTCTTGATATCATTAGATTCTTAAATATAAATGTTGTATTGTATTAGTCATCCACTCCCAATCCACCCCAATCAACTACATTTCTTTTATGATATCTATGTCATTTACCGACATTGTCTCTGCTGAATACACAGCATTCCCACATAAAACCATAAACAAAGGTATAGTCGCTGCTCATGGATGAGTGGGGGGAGACACGGAATCTCTCCTTATTGTTGCAGTACTTTTTTTTAAAGTCAGGGATACACCAGTGTTTTCAAAATAAAAATGCGGAGAAAAATTGGCAGCTGTAAAAATACTAATGCGGCCATTGTCTTTACATGTTAATCCATGAAATACATATGCTCTATTACTGAAAATCGTTTGCATGTAATTAATGCAGGAGCATTAAACTGTAAACTGTCCCATTTGTTTCACAATTCACCAATGTTGTATATTTAATAATGATTGTTATTTTCAGTGTTAAATTCTTGTACACTTCCGCAATAATGGCAGCCGCATACTTACACTCCATTTCAAGTACTCATCATATGTCAAAGTGACAATTTGCCAATGTGTTCTGGCTGGTACATATGTATAGTATGTATAGTATGTATAATATGTATAGTATGCAGGGGCAATTCTGGCCCTATGAGCGCCCTGGCCAAACCGCCCCTCTGTGCCCCCCCCCGTCGCACCCCTCACCCGAGCGCACACACCACCCCGGTGCTCACCCGCCCGGCGTCCCCCACTCACCTCCTCCAGCGTTCCAGTGACGCTCCTCCTCTGAGCGCCGCTCCACAATGAGGTAAGTGGAATGCGACCTCATTGTGGAGCGGTGCTCAGAGGAAGAGCTTCACTGGAACGCTGGAGGAGGTAAGTTTGCGGTGGGTGATGTGGGCGACAGCGCCCCTCTAATAGATTGCGCCCTGGGCAGTCACTCACATCGCCCAGCACTAGAACCGGCCCTGATAGTATATATGTATGTATGTATGTATGTATGGTATGTATGTATGTATGTATGTATAATTTTATTTATGGTATAAAGTGCCACAAACATATGCAGTGCTGTACAGTTCAGAATAAAAATAAAATACAGACATGGGAAATTGCATTAAACAATTCAGTATAAGATCACAAGCACTTTAAGTGCAATGTTGAGGTTGACACAAGAGGTTGGAGGTCCCTGCCCCATAGAGCTTACAGTCTAAATGACTGATAAACACATGTAACACTGATAAATTCATTGGACCAGTCTCCAGAGGTTTCTACAAACACACCATGCTTAAATAGCAGCAATGTTTTTGGGAGGAATCCAAGCACAGCAAACAGTATTGAAAAATCTTTATTAACATCTCTTGTCTTCCTTGTATTTTACAAACAAACAAGAGAGATTACAAAACGTTTGCGCTGAACTTGGGCTGGCCTTGTTATCTAACATTTTGTGATAGGATTGAATTTTATGCATTCCAACACAGTGAGTTAAGCTATCTGAAGAATTTACATGCAGTCCTATGAAGAAAATACCTTGGGATACCTCACTGCATTGCTCAGAATTGGCAAAATCAGTATGAAAGAATCTGGCAAAACCAGTCCTGCTACATCTGTACTATGCTTTGGTCAATACAGTAGGAGAGTGTTTCACATTGTTAGTTTCCCAAGCAGTGTAAGGGAGATCTCTCTACTTTTTTGGACATTTACATATAAGGCAGGGCATGGATAACCCCAGAGGTCTAAGGCTGTCTACATCTGGTAACATAGTTATGGAAGATTCATATGTACTTTTTGCCTTCCTGGCAAAAGAGATACTTTGGGCAAAGTTTATTAAAGTCGAAAAGACTGCTCTCGGTCTTTCTATGTTTATCTTGCAAGATCTCGTGTTGTTCCTGTGAGAATGGTTTATGAGTTCTGTATAATAGTGGTACATATTGTGTGAATCATTAATTAGGACTGTTTTGTAGTTTTTAACCGGATGACGTCACTTCCGGTTTCGGCTAGTGGTGGAGCGCATATGCGTTCCATCATTAGGGCTCAGATAAACGATGGATGGGGTGGAATTTAATATAAAATTGTTGTGGTTCATGAGTTTACAAAGGGCAAATTGTCTCTGCTGTGTATTGGCTATGGGAATCCGCTGTTTGAGAATTTGACAGTCGAATTCTCACCAATTACCCCCTCAGTTGTCACATGAGGCAGTCAGAAGCTAGGAGAAGTGATGTGCTGTTGGGTTTTTTAATGCAGTACTGTTAGAGATGACCAAAGTTTTGAAAAATTCAATTTGGCTGCTTCGCCAAATTTTTAGCAAAAGTTTGGTTCGGCACGAATTAATGCATGCTAAAAAATTGGCTATTGCTAGGCATACCATATATGAGGCAACAGGGACATCCTACTAGATAAACCCCATCTAGTGGGTGTCCCTGCAACTCCCCAAAGTAGCTATTTGAATCATAACAAGCAATAATGCAGTTATGATTTAAAACCCAATTATTTCCATAGAAGTCATTAAGTATCCCAGCTCTAAACCCACTTACAGTGAAAAGCATTCCTTTAGCAATAGCCATGTAGCATCAGTCTTAAACTTCTTAGGCAATGCTACTGCACCAGAACAAAAAATCACTTGGAGCTGGGCTGCCAAACAAAGTTGATTGTGTAGTTTTGTGTGCTTATTCTGCTGTTACAGCTGTCCGCTACACTCAGGGACATTCTGTTAAATGCCCCTGCAACCATAACCAGCAAAACCAGTGCAAAGCTTGGTTATAGTTTTAAACCCAATTATTTCCCCATGGAAGTAATTAGGTAAGCCCAGCTCTACATTAGATCTTAGCCAAAAGCCAAGAACTAAACCCACTTACAGTGATGATCACTAGGGGGAGCAGGGGTCACTTTTTAAGCAGCTAAAAAAGTCAGGTAGCCTATAAAGTCAGTAAGTCACGTATTATTACGCTTAGGGAGAGTAAAAATGAAAGACAAGAGAGTATAGGTGATACCTTTTATTGGCTAACAGAATAAATGATAAATGCAAGCTTCATCAGGCAATAAGATGAAACTGTGACAATTTTATACAGGAGAGTAAATAGCTACTCACAAAAAGAGTGAAACTGGGAATTACTACTAATTTGAATAATATAAACTGTATTCAAATTAGTAGTAATTCCCAGTAAGTTTAAGACTGCGGCTACATGGCTATTGCTAAAGGAATGCTTTTCGATGTAAGAGGGTTTAGAGCTGGGATACCTAATTACTTCCATAGTGCTAGTAGCGCTATGGAAAAATTGGATTTTAAATCATAGCTGCATTTTTGCTGGCTATGCTCTACAGTGATGTTAATGGTGTGATTTTTAAAAATTAACTGCACTTCAGTTCACCGAATTAACATAAACTTTGGATTCGTGCTGAATCGAATTTTTAGAGAAATTCATAACGAATCGCGATTCTGCAGAATCGATTCGGTTATCTCTAAGTACTGTAGAAGCTAATGAGGATCTTTGCTTAATTAAAATAAAAGTAAGTCTTACTGTTCCAAGTGGACTCATATTTTACATTTTAGTTTTGCTTGCCTGAAACATTTCTGGAGGTGATTTTGTGTGATGTGTTATCTTTTTACAACATTTTCCATAGACATGCTAATAATGGCATATTTACTAAGATCTATTTGACCACATTGATTGATTTCAACCCCTTTCTTTGTCAGTGTTTGTTTCAATGTACTTTTCAGTTTCCCTGATTTACAAAGGATGAGTAAAAATGTTTCCCCGTGAAATAAATCTGTTAACAGGGGGAACACTTTACAATGCTTTTCTGTGAGGGGGGTTTCCTTCCATTACAGATCAACGTCAATATCTCCTTTCAATGGGGAAATATTTTGGACTTAGGCTAAATGACAGAACCATCTTCATAGGGAATA
>WMED01021784.1:0-11827 GCA_019650415.1 Pipa parva
GGGGGGGGGGGGGGGGGGGCGTCTATAGGGCCAGAGCCGGCTCTGGTTATAGACATAGATAACACATGGGTATCGACTGAAAGAAAATATGCTTTTGTAGTATGAGAAAGGTTTGCTTTATGTAGGGGTAGTCAAGTTGAAGAAATCCATTAGTTGGCTCCAAAGTACAATGTAAGTTATTTGGCTGCAATGTCAGACTAATGCTTCTAGAGCTAACAGAGAAGCTGATTCCAAGGGCCCATATGCCTGCTCACATGTTGCAATGTTTTGAAACAAGAATGCATATCCAAATAGTTAAAAATCTATTACCACATTTGTTAATAGATCTTTATCTTTATTAGATACATAATACTTATAAAGTAAAAAGGCATAGTAGGGTGCACATGAATGCTGAGTCCCAATAGGAAAACCTGCTGTAGTCTATTTGGCTGAATGATTAAGGCCATAAAGAAATTTTCCAAAGGTTTTATTGGCATTTGATCTAAATTTCAGTTGTAAGATCTACAGGGCAGGGACCTCCATTCTCTGGTGTCAACCACAATCCTGCACTTAAAGTGATGGATCCTAGTGATATTATACTTGTATTGTGTAATGCACTTTTCCCATCTCAGACCAGTGTCTCAGTACATTGTTACAGCTCTTGTTACCCTTCTGTGTATGTAAGTCTTCCTCCCACTTAGATTGTAAGCTCTATAGGACAGGGATTTCAATCCTCTTGTATCATTTACAACCTGGTGCATAAAGTGATTTTACGCTTGTAAGTTACTCACTTGTAATGGGTAATGCAGTTTTACCATTTCTGTATTATATTTGTATTGCTGAATTGTACAGCGCTGTGTAAATTTGTGGCACTTTATAAATAAAATTATACATACTGTAAGCAGGTCTTTTGGGAGAGTTCTGGATGGAATGTATGTGCCATGGAGACTCCGGTCAGCAGTGGCATGAAACTCTGGGAATATTCGTAACTGACAGGGTTAACTGTCAATGATGTTGTTTAGACTGGAGTTTGGGTCCAGGGTTTAGGAGTGGCTGAAGACTTTTGGGTGGGAAGGTCACTCCTGCCTTCCATCCCAGGCTTTTCCTAAATTTAGTGCACCTGTGTGTAGTAGGTAAAAGCACAAGCTTAGCTAGAGAGAAGGAGTCTCTCTCTCAGTGAGTGGCTGGTTGTGCTGAGGTGTGGTTGGACTGGAAAGACCACTGAGACTCTAAGGAGTGGGATTCAGGAAAAGACATTGACGTTTGTGAGAAAATTCTGAAAACCATGTTATATGTTTTCTTTCATTGTTTTGCCAAGTCAGGCTGGATTTTTGTTAAAGTTTTCTGTAAATAAACGCGAATTCTCAGGAAAGACCCTGCTTTCAATTCGTTATTGAACAAGAGAATCAAAACTATTTGAGTAAATCTCTACAATACCTACATAGCTGAATTGTACAGCACTGCATAAATTTGTGACACTTTATAAATAAAATTAGACATACAAATCATATTTTTTTTTGGCTTCCTTTAGATACACAATTAGAGGAATCCGCAAAGTTAAATCTTTATAGACTTGTGTCTCCTTTTTCAGTATTTCTGCATATAGTGCTGTCCTAATGGTGACTGACCTTTCCTTTATTTCTGTGCCACTGATTAAAGTTGCTGGTACAGGGGCTTCTATCAGTTGCTTTAGCTCACTTAATATTGAGCCCTCTCCCATGTTCGAAGAACCAAAAAAACTTTTCTTCTACCTTAAAAATCTACCTAAAGCTTCTGCTACCACCTCCCAAATAATCAAGAATACAAAAACGTAAAAATGAATTTTCCTTTATCAGTGAATTTTCATTTAATTTGAAATAAGCAAGAATTGTCTGGAAGCAACAAATTTGTAGAAAAGTAAAAATGAATGTGGTTTGTATCTGCTTTACCATAGTATAATGAATAAATGCAGTGCAATTTCACAAAGGACACTTTCCTACAGCCATTTTAGAGTTAAAAGGAACGCAGTAACATTTTTTTACAGCTGTGACTTTTTACGTTTGGCTAGTTTTTTCATTCAAAACAAGCATAAAGAGAAATGAAAAATATCATGGATCTAAAAGATAATTAATTGTGACATCTGAAACTAAACTGAAAAAGGCACTTGCTATTCTTGCATGCGTATTTGATTTTATTGAGCTAAGCCCACAAAATACTTAAAATTAGTCCATACAATGTGGATGCTTTTAAACGTATAAGTGTACTGCTATGAAATTAATAGGCAACATTAAAAGCACTTCTATGATTCTTGACTCAAATAGAACAGTAATTAAAGAGTATGTGTGTATAAATGTTAAATGATACAACACAAGCAAGTGTTTTTACCAGTGGAATGCTGTCTACAATGGTCAAAAATTTTGCTTAGCCATAAATCTTGTGTTTCTTTTCAAATGTTGTGCTTAGAATGGTTAGTGATTGACCCATTCTTTCTTACCTGAACTTCTAGACTGTGTTTATCAAAAAAAAAAAAAAAAGAATAAAATGGAAACTGATGAAAAGACTGCTGGGTGAGCTGTTACTTTTAACAACAAATGTCAAAGGCTACAAAAAAGGACCAGTCCTGTGACCATGGCTCCTGCTTTATTTTCTTCACAATATTGTTTAGTTTTTCAAACCTGCAGTTACATACCTTTTATCCATTCAATGTAAGCCTTACAGAGAAGAGTAATAGCAGCCTGAAAAGATTTTTTTTCCCCCATAAAACACCTTAACAGATGAGAAGAATATTAATCTATAAAACTTTGTGCAATTAAGAGCAGGTGGCTTTTCATTTTACAACAAAAAATTAAAAGCTTGAGGTACATGCTTTTTTAGCCCCCCTCCCCTGCCCCACGGCGCGGGTCTTTACTGAACATGTGCAGCCATTCTGTTTTGAAGAAATATGGGGTTGGCCACTAGGGTTTCTGATAAAGAAAATACTATGAGGGTTGAGTGCTCCACTGCTGCTGAGTTCCATAATGACCAAAGTTAAACATGGTTGTGCTATTGTAAAAAGTGGTGCAATAACAGCTAAAATCCTGCTAAACATCAGGCATACACCAAACATATGGGGGTTATTCACTAAAGTGTGAATTAGACTGTCAAATTTGCAAACAGCTGATCCCCATAGCAAATCAACTACAATTTCCTCATTGTAAAAGTCGCAATAATTTTTTAATGTTAAGATTGTGACAATTTTCTCATTATAAAGACGCAACTGTGACAATATTCTCATTATAAAGACGCGATTGCGACAGCAGCAGCCTATTGCAACTGTCTTTATCTGATGAATTTGCACCTATACGCAACAAAATAACCCCCTCAATCAAAAAGCATCATGTAGTTTCCTAATGTGTGAGGGATGAATTAGATTCAGTATCAAACGGACTGAATAGAATGTAGATGTAGAAGTCATCATGCGGTCTATAAAGTTCATATCTATAAAGTTCAATTTTTAAACACATTAAGGAAAGAGTATGCAAGGCAGATTTGGACCAATCCAGAGTTGACTGGGTTGAGTTGCAGGATTATGGCTTGGTGCAGAGTTAGTAGGCATTTGACTAATCAATGAAATAGGGCTAGAGGGGGGAATTCACCATTCAGCGTAGTGAGCTCCGAAGCCTTCGGCTCACTTTGCAAATGGTATTATGCGCATGCTGATGTCCTGCGCGCGGACATCAGCATGCGCATTAAAGGGATTCCCGTCTCGGCGAGGCAACTCTTTTAGTCTCACCGAGACGGGAATCCCTTTAATGCGTATGCTGATGTCCGCGCGCAGGACATCAGCAAGCGCATAATACCATTTGCGAAGTGAGCCGAAGGCTTCGGAGCTCACTTCGCTGAATGGTGAATTCCCCCCAGAGTATTTTTTTTCTGTTTGATTGAGTGATGGACATGTGGCAATAGTTACCTTGAATAAAGATTGCCAAGAAACATCTATGCAAGGATAAGAACTGGCTTGTTTTAAGAAGCTCTTTTCAAGGTTCTCTGTAGGCATGCTGTTACTTTTCGACCAGGTTCACACTAGCGTATAATGCGCAGCACATCATATACTAGTGTGAAAAAAAAATACGACTCTATGAAAGCCTATGTAATTACCTAGTTCAGGACACACTAGCGTATGACGCGCATACGCCTCACATGAAAAAAAAAAAGAGCCGTGAACGTTGAGGAAGTGTTCACACTGTCGCCAGTAAGCACAATAGAAAAATATGCCGGAGAGTATTTTTTTCACACTAGTGTATGATATTGTATGTCACAATAATTCAGAAAATACAAATAAATGGTGTTAATAAGACAGGTACAAATTAGTTGCACTAAATCACAAATTTAGTCTGAGCAAAATCATACATCCCAAGCAAAAGTACCATAAAGGGTAAATGGGGTCCCAGGGCAAGGAACATCCCCAGAAAGTAGTAGGAAAGATGGCAACTTAAGTAAATTCCAGTCAAACAGACACAACATCCAGAACAGAGTCATAAATGGGTACATATTCAAATACCCTAAACATAATTGCTGAGGTTAACCACCTGAGGATACTATCAGGAGAGAGCTCATCCCATTACTTGAGTGGTGGCATAGCACATATACTTGGGGGAAAAAAGTAACATAAAACTAATCAAGCTAAATTGTGATGCAGAGGTCATATACTTCTGGGATAGTAAATAGAATAACTAAACTCCAGGTGTATAGGGTGGCTCTTATATACAGAGCCAATCAGAAAAAAGGAATGTTGTCTTGGATGTCTGCTATCACAGCTAGAACCAAAGTCCCCCCCATTATTACCCTTCTACCCCAATATTTATACTGGTAAACAAAAGCTGTTACCATGTAGGTAGCTGTGCTTGATGTGCTTTCAGCATATAATGTGAATATCATTCCACATCTATTTCTGATATTTGAAAAATTATAAAATTAGACCATAGCTCCATAACATTGTAAACTTATACATACAAAACAAAAATATCACTGAACAGATTTTAATGAGGCTTTAGGGTTATTGCACATAATAAATACAAATACACTTTTATATATAAAGGTTTATTATCAAACATAACTTATTTTATTGTACCACCGGTCACATTACAATTTAATACTATCTTAACTCGTAAGTCCATAGTAAAATGTGTATTACAGTACATTAGTTTACCGAGATGAACTTATACTGAAACATGAACATAGGTTACACATCCGACACAAAATATAGTTAAGAAACGGTTTTGCAATGTATGAGGGTGGAAACTTCGCTTGAATATTTTGGTGACTAAACTCCATGATGAAAATAATAGAAGATGTAATAGAGGTAAATTTACCTAATGATGAGAGGAAAAAGGGTCATAAACTTAATTTATTTGCAGAATATGTTGTTGCTGTAATATATACTGTATTGTATATACTGTATATTGCATACTAACATAAATGTATTAAAGTGTATGCCTGAAAGAAAAAGCGCACATAAAAAAGCACCATAGTGCATTAATCTTTACATTTCAAATGAAATAGATGAAGTAAACGACCACCATAAAGAAAATAGTTTCCATAAACATAAAACGTGTTCGTGATAATGTAGAAAAAACAGCGTTTCCACCAGTAAGTGATCTTGTTCGTGTTATAACACTCTGATAATGAGAACTCTCACCAAATCCAAAAGAAAACCACACATGTAATCAATTCCACAAAGATCCATGTAGTATTTTCTTTCAGGCATACACTTCTTTGTGCATATTCAAGGAGGACTGTGAAATTCTCCTTTTTTTGAAAAGGCTGCATATAGTGGGACTTACTTTCACTCATTTGTTTGGCATTTCATTTATTATTTGTATGTTTTTTGCGCTGTATTGCTTCTAGTACATATAAATTTATAAGTCGGAAAGACCGCTCTCATTCTATTTGAGTTCATCGTAAGAGATTTCGCATCGTTACCGTAAGATTACTGCGTGAGATTTTCTATCTCAATTTTTCGATGGAAAGGTAGCCATAGTTTACATTACTATTATGGCTATCTTTCTACCGAAAAACTCACATGGGAGCAATGCGAGATCTCGCGCGATAAACTCAGAAAGACTGAGAGTGGTCTTTCTAACTTTAATTCATTTTGCCCTAATTGTATTATATATAAAGAGAACCATCACTCTACCATATGTCGAGGCTCGTCTTTTTACAGGACAAAACAGCAATTGTCATGGTCATCAGCAATAAAGTTGCATATCAAATGTCATTTTGATGGCAAAACTGTATTTAAAAAAAAACAAAAACACAACCCCCCCCCCCCCCCCCCCCTCCCACACACACTATATCCACGATCTAGCAAGTGGGTCATGCAGTAGTCAATACCCAGAACTAGAAAGCTATGAGTGAAGGGAATTGCAGGATTACCTCATATTCAAAGTGTTTCCTGCCAAATGGTAAAGAGGGAAAAAAGTATAAATCAAATATAAAAAGGTATAGATTACATAGAGAAATCCTATTTAAACTTTAATACACTGTTATTCAAAGAAAATGTGTGTTGTTTTTTTTTAATGCTACTTGGATGATAAAACTGCTTACTTTTGCACCTGCCCAATGTGATATTTAAAATGCAGTTTGCTAGGCAATTACTGTGGCAATCAAGCAGGTTTGAAAGAAAGAAAGACAAGATGGAGTCTGAACAGAGACATAAGTGATAAAGAAAATACAGCAGGTATTCCAGTTAGACACAGAGGCAAAACATTTAAAATGCATGCAAAAATAATTCTTTTTTTAAACTGACAAATGTTAAAACTATCTACAACATACAATAAATAATATTTAAGTAAGCATCCCATTTACGATAATTCAGTTTGAAGCTTAAGGCAACCTTAGGTTAAACCCCCCATTTTTAAAGGTTATGCTACCTGTTTTAGATTCTGTTACATACACACAGTGGATCCTTTTCACCATATATAAGGGGCTAAATTTCAATTGGACTGCAGTATACCACAGCACCGCCAAGCAGTTTTTTAGACGTACGCATTACCTTCTAGTGCAGCGGTTCTCAACCTGTGGGTCGCGACCCCCGCCGGGGTCGCGAGGCCGTCCCACGGGGGTCGAGAACCACCTCCGACTCCCGGAAGTGCCGCAGGAACCCTTCTTATAAGGGTTCCTGCGGGTGACGTCAGCCGCAAACGTCACCACGAGACGCGCGACGTGATGACGTTTCGGCCGAACGTCACCACGTGACGCGCGTACGTGATGACGTTCGGCCGAAACGTCATCACGTCGCGGCGTGGTGACGTCAGGGCCGGGGTCGCCGGCTGAAAAGGTTGAGAACCGCTGTTCTAGTGGGACTGTAATAAACTGCAGTCTGATGGCATATTAGTCATGTTTAAAGGCAAGGCTACACTGGAGGATGCCAAGAAAAGCTGACAAAATACCTCCCATTTACTTGATTGGTGGCTGTGGTCTACATTCGTATTGTATCATTAGTTGTAAATGCAGGTGAAATAGATGCTATTTAGCTTTTCACAGTTGCTAATCAACTTTTTGTCTATTTTTTTCTGCATTTTCTACACACCTTGTGCGCCATTGCTCTAAAAAGAGAGAAAGAAAAGGAAACCGATGAAACCAGAACAGGCAAACGCCACCTCTTATATTGTACAGAAGTTTGGATTAAGATTGCATATTACAGAAACAGGTTGTGAACAGTCCTTTTAGTAAGGCAAACACTTTAAAAAGAGAGAGGAACAAAAACTTTTTGGATCACGTCTCTCCCTTTGTAGCCATTTATGTAATGCATCCTGGGACCTTTAAAATACTATTCAAAGTTTAATGTGAGAATTAACTTCGTACTTACAACATTTCACATTCATTTGAAAATACATATGGCATATTTGATTAGAGACTGATATTCTTAGTCTACTACCTGTGTTTACTACAGGGCAAACAAAGGCAGTTTTTACATAATAATGAATACAAAGGCTCTGTTAAGGCATTTCCATCAGGTGCTCTCTCTTTTGAAATTTAGATGATGAACTCTTTTTAGAGCAACAGTATCCTACCTGCTACCCTACAACTGCTCCTCAATTACAACTTGCAGTATCCATGACAACATTAAACTGGAAGGTGTTGTGCAGGTGACTAGTAACTGGTTTTGCCATTAGAAGAATAAATAATGCATATAAATAATCCAACAAAAAATTCAGTAAAACAATATTAATTTAATAAAAAAAAAACTGTTAGGAAAGAGATGGTTATGCAAAACATTTTAATAATACATTAATAAACTAAATGCACACAGGATCTAATTTTAAGAATTCAAAATGTAAAAATACTTGAAGAAATATCAGCCAAACTCCAGAACAAATACCCAGAGCATGAGAAAATGTGGCAAAGCTGGACACTCTTATTCAGCTAATCCAGACTAAGAAAAAAGGAAAAGGAAAGAAAGGGGAAAAAGGAGAGGAGGGGAAGGAGAAGGAAAAAGTCCCTTCACTGAGAACAGAATTACACATTACTCTCTTACATACAATGAAAACTAAGATACACATCAGAGGTAAAGAAGTGTACCCCCAAAAGAAAGATCAAACAAGTGTACAATACACCTGTAACAAAAGAAAAGTGTCTCTCTTGGTTTAATTCTTCATTTTATATCGATTAGGTTATGATATGGTTTTTCTTTTTCCTTTCTCTAATTTAATATTCTATTAAGGTTAATAGAAACAGGTATAACCAATGGAAGAATTGTATAAGAATACCATAACCTTTAAATTGCATGACCATTGTAATGTACCTTGAAAATTAATAAAAATTATAAATACGAAAAAAAAAAATAAACTAAATGCACAATCCTGCTGCACCAACCCTTTTATAACATTTAATGCAGTACAACCTCTTCAATTTCATCCTCTAAAGAGTCAACAGCTTTCACTACAGGCCTTACTGCTGTGTGCTGTGAATGATGTCTGTTTGAATTTGTGTGTTTTCCCTCTGCAGGGAAAATGGGATCTTGTTTCACCTTGACATCATTGCTTTTTGGCCATGGAAGAAAGCCACTAGAATCATGGCTGGCTTTGACATCCCCTTGATTGGAAATGGAAGGAAGGGCTGTGCTATCACCAAACAGCTGTTCCATTAAATTTGACTTTTTATCTTTTGGTATATTGATTTTAGTGGTACTTATGACTGTTTCTTCTACCACCTCATTCCTCAAGCCAGAACCACTTGATCTGCCTTTTCCAAAAGATGGAGCATAGTTACCAAACGAAATGTCACCACTTAAATCCACTCTATTCTCACTTCTGCGGCTTAACATGTCGGTTTTTGAGGAGGTATCATGGCTCCCCTGGTTAAGATTCCCATTAAACAGTTTATGATTTGTCTCATCAGATCTGAGGGTTTTATGCTTTGCTTCTGTTGCATCTATTTTTAATGATGAATCTAAATATGGTCTCTGAGAAGGAGCCTTAGAGGTGTCAAAGTACGCTGCACCCTCATTTTCCTTATCGATTTCAAACATCTTTGCAAGCAAGCGTTCCTTTTTAAGCCTCTCTTCTTCCATAGTACATGTAGAATTTTCTATTCCAAGTTTATTTTGATAAAGCAAGATTTCATTTATCTTTCTCTCACTTTCTTCTCTTTCCCATTCTGCAATAACAATATAAAACTACAATCTTAAATTCTGTGACACATAAAAGCAAAAAATGTACAATCATTTTAATTAATTAAAGGGGTGATAAGTACTCCTATTCATTTTATTTATGCAGCTTGGGCTGAAAAAGTATTCTAGATTTTATACACATGTGTATTTTATTTACTGAAATTCTGTTATCAAAGGAGTTTTAAAGGCTGAAATAGAGTTACAGAATGGTTGTTTACCTGTTCTTCACCAGAAGCATAAATACACCTCTATAAGTGGAATCGCAAAATCTGCACTAGACTGTCTACCACAATAATATTGCATTAATGTACCTGTTTTCAACAGATAAGGGCAGCCTGAGCCTTCGCTCTCATGGGCCTGGTAGCCACTCCCTCCCCTGCCTATATAGTATGTATGTCCTTACTTTTCATCCTCCAGCTCAGATGCAGACAAGTGTAATAATGACGGTGACTGTTACAAAGCCAATATGTATTTGCAGCTAATGATATAAATAATTGTTACAGCCACCAGCACCCTGGGCTGCAAGGCGACCCCTAGTTAACCAAATGAACTATTATGCTCTTTTTGGCATCATTTTGGTTAAATAATGAAATTATTAGACAAAAATTAAAGGAGAAGTATAGGTTTGTTTCGCAAAACAGAGGGGGGAGATACTTACTGATGGGTGACTTGAAGTGCACCTGTCACCTCAAAACTATTACCGGTACTAAAGTAGGTTGTACTAATGAAATAAACATTGTAAATATATTATGTATTTTAAAAAATGTACCTTTAAACAGCATTTCTCTCTGCCATCTTCCCTGTCAGCCTGACTTTTATTTCCCGAGTGTTGGGTGGGCATGGCTAAATAATGACTGACATTATAGCTCCTCCAATCAGATCCCTTAAATCGCAATCTAGCAGGGATCTGATTGGTGTGTAGTGTACAGGAATATACACTACTAAAACCAATATAATTTTTGGGAAAGTGTTTTACGTTCAATCCAAGGTTCCTTTTGTGTTAATACCCTTTGGTTATGAGACCAGCCCTATTTATGAGTAGACAGCGCCATCTACTAGAAACAGTGAATATATAATATGTATTGATGAGTCATAGCCTTGGGTGGGGTCAGACAGATTTTATCTTGGTACAGGAAGTAATGTGAGCTCTCTTTGTGGGAAGTGTAACCAGAGAGAAGGAAACAGCATGTTGGGCTCAGGAGAGAGAGAGCAGAGGGTGATGGGTCTCATGGTTGAGGAACCAAGGTCTGGGATTTAAATATTACTGTTTTACATCTATGGATTATAACCTGCCAAGATTTTTATGTACTCATGGATGAGACTGGGCCTCTTGGAAATATATTGCATAATGTACAAATGCTTTGAGCTGAATTTGGAATTAAAGTTTGGAAAACGTTTTGGAAAAGCATCTGGACTGCTGAGTGTCATTTCTCTACCAACTGGGATAGCTGCACTACAAGGTTAAAGGACAAGTAACCAATTGGAGGTACATTTCTGAAATTTATTCTTACAGTCAAAAAGAAAAAAGAAAACAAAATGTTAGTGACCCAAGGGATGGAGAGACATTGTGCAGGCCGTGAAGAATACCGCCCTGTCCTTCGTCATTACATGAAGAGCTATAATGTCAATCATCATCACCCGATCCAGGTAAGAAAATGCAGGCAGATAGGGAAGATGACAGAGAGAAATGCTGTTTAAAGCTACCAAAAGATTCAATAAATTCAAATGTAAATTCTCAATTATCCAAAGAAGCATATAGAAAACACTCAATAATGAAAAATGGATATTGTATAAACAAATCTGTTACTCCTTACATACAAAGTTAAAGTAGAGGGCCCCCTACTGGTTGAGGGTAGAAAAAATATTTTCTCAAGAGCTAGCTCGCTCAGGGGTTTCAAAATTTACTATCAAAAGAGCCATTTTGCAAAAAAAAAAATTACACAGATAACATCAAACAGAAGCACGACACGAAGCACGAGATCAGAACCAACCACACACACATTGGAAAGAAAACACAACAAAATACCTTAAAGGGAAGGATTGAAATGTCCATGCAAAAACTCTACTAAGATAACAAACCAGTAAACACAACAAAGCAAAGAAATATCTGACATTACTCCAACTGAACAGGCCTGTCAATGGGCGGATGTCTTCCCACCACTCCTGACACACTAACCCCCATAAAATAGTGTCCAGGACGTCTCTATTTATAGGACA
>WMED01021785.1:0-11827 GCA_019650415.1 Pipa parva
GTACAGCGCTTTCCTACACTGTCTAAAGCTGGGAATACTGGAATAATGTTTTGTCTGGAGCATGACAAACTGCAGCCCCATTTAATTTCACAGTCTGAAAAATGCTGCCTCAGTGCAGTCTCAAAAGAAGGGAAGGATATAACTATTCAGTGCTTAGTCAATGCAGCAATTACCAGTAAAAAAAAAAAAAAGTTAGTTATAACCTTCTTTCATCATATTAGTGCCGAACAGACACGGGGGCTCGGTGGGGGTAATGCAGACCTGCACCTATTGCAACCAATCAATGGGTTTATTGCAAATAGAAATAGTTAAGTAAATGTGTAATTGGTTGTTGTAGATTAAAACACCAGTGCACATTTAGAACTATTTTTTGTATATTCCCCGATGAAGGACAAGTCTGAACAATATGGTTATAATGGCTGAGCCTGTTTGTGAGTGTGTGGAACAGCTAAATCATGAGTTTGAGTGGAGAGCTGTTGCAGCACTACTACTATATGCAGTTGCTAAATTCTGGACTTTGGGGTTTATGTATTAATGCATGAAGTATAGGTATGTGATGATGAGGCCAAAAACTCACTCTTCCAACAGTGTATATTGATCAGAAAAGTTGTTCTATGAAGCTATTACAATCTAGTAGGCTTGATTTAATGCACAAGATTATGGAAAATTTGATTATTTACAACAGCTGAAGTGGGATACAATTCAAGTATATTTCAGCAAATGTTCTGAAAGTTATTTCTTTACATGAGAAATGATTAATTGGAGTACAAGGCAGTGTCCAAACAGCCAGAACGAGTATTAAAGCTAATGCTATCTCTAAGATAGCAAGCCACCATGATGTGAATTTGGACTTCGTTAGATAATCTCTTTAAATCTTTGGTTGTTTGAGATTGTTTTAGATCTAAAAAGTAAATTTTCATTTTATTGGAACCTGTAGGGGAAAAATGGCACCGCCGGCATCAAAACAATGACAAAACCCAAATGATATGTGACTGATTAATACGCAGTGAGAAGCCAGCGCCAATTCACCCTCTTTAACTGGTTGTCAAGTGTCAAAAGACACTACAGTTGGTTTTCTATGAAGTGCAGGTAGCTATTTAACTCCCCACCTGTTTACTTTTGTGTGGTCTCTACTAGATTCCTATGTATATTCTTTGTTTGTTTTCATTCCCTAATCTAACAGTTCTGTATTTTTCTCTTTGAAAGGTCCAGATGCATTGACTTCTTGTTTATGTAGAACTGTATAATTGTTCCTCCGTTTCAATAGGATTTCAGCAGATGAGTCGGTACAAAGGCAAGAAAGGGCTTTCATTAGTAAGGAATATAGAACAACAGTTGGTAGAGTAAATATATTTCCTTTATTTCATTCTGGATCAAAGCATTTAAAGACATTCAGGTGTCTCTGTAGGAGTTCAGTTTTAACATTGAAATCTATACTTCATCCCTTTATAAAATCACTATACCCTTTCTTTACTGTGCAAGTATAATTTTGTCTGTCTGTATACCTATCTATATATCTATAAATATATATATCTGTTTATCTATCTACTTACCTGCCTGCCTTTGTGCATTTTGTTTATCGCCCAAAAGAATTCTCTATCCTGAGGCTGGTGAAAACTCATTATTCCCTATAGAATTGGTCCTGTCATTTAGCCTAAGTTCAAAATATTTTCCCATCGAAAAGAGATATTGGTATCGATCAATGGAAGGAACCCTCATAGAAATACATTGCACAGTGTGCCCCAGTGAAAGGATCAGTAGTTATACATAATGATTTATTTCGATTTTTCAATTCCTTTTAAATCAGGGAAATCGAAAAGCACAGAAAATCTGAAATATACAGCACAATGGGGTGAAATCAATCGATGTAATCAAAGTGGTCTTAGTAAATATGCCCGACAGTGATTTAAATTGAATGGGTTTAGCGCTGTGCAAAAAATTCCTGCATGTAGAAATGATTATGTTAAAATCCACATTAATATGTCTATGAAAAGGTAAGTAGTACAGTATGCTGGCGCAGAATGTCATTTAGTCTGATGTTTAATGCAAAGAGTCCACAGTCGCACAGGCTGCAGCCCAGGGTTACAGTGCAAAATGGTAAGTATTCAGTACAAGAATCCAGTATTCCACTGCTTTAGTACACAAGAGTATGCACTATAAACAAGCATTGAATGCTAAGTGCCTGGTAGGATAGTGTTGCAATGATGAATAACACTGCAAAGTGCTTTGTACCTCAGGGTTTCCGTATCAAAGTAACCTGTAACTTCAGTGCAGATTTTCAATTGCATTGCACTAATGGTTTCCTCATGTATGTATGTATGTATGTATGTATTCATTTTTATAGCGTGGATATATTATGCAGTGCTTTACAGAGATTCATCATTCACTTTAGTCCTTGCCCCGTGGAGATTACAATCTAGTTTCCCTATTCAGTCACACACACACACAGTAGACAGACACAGATGTATGTTTTTGGATTGTGGGAGGAAACCGGAGTGCCTAGAGGAAACCCACACAGGTGCGGGGGGAACATACAAACTCCATGCAGATGAAGTCCAGGTGTATTGACTGAAATGTTTGAGACTCCTGAAGCTCTCTGTGTAATTATTGTCCTTGTGAAAAGATTCAGCTAGGTTTACAGTCACTCTGCTGGGGCAATCATAAACCACCTTTAGGCTAGGTTCACACAAGCGTGTGATGCGCATACACTGGGTCCGGAACGCTGTGTGTTGCATTTTCGGCGGCGTATTATACGACGCGCCCAAAATGCGACACACAGGAAATTATGTGAATGTCGAGGGAGCATTCACACTGTCGCAGGAAGGTACAATAGTTTTTTTTTCACGCTAGTGTATGATGCGCTGCGCATCATACGCTCATGTGAACCTAGCCTTAAAATGTGGTGTTCTACATTGATAAGAACTGCAGCCATTTAACACTAGACAGATGGGCAGATGTTAGACATTAAAAGAAACTGTCACTGGGGTGAATAGCAGTAGCACCGATTCACACCTTTTCCTATGCCTCTAATTATAGGACCTGCTTTTAGATAAAATGGTGGTTAATTTGTACAGGTATTTAACAGATCACCATGTACTGTAGTCTAGGTTAAACAGTTACAGTACTATAGGGTTACATTAAATTACACAGGTAGACATTGCAGATAGCTGTGCTATATACTGACTGTCTCTCTTAGTATGATATCATTTAAGGCCTGCGTCTCTATCAATATTTAAGCATATATTTTAATTAACTTTTTTTTTTCTTTAAACAGCAAATAACCCTACTGGTGGTCCTGTGTGTTTGTTTGTGTTGGAAGAATCAGTTGTTGTATTCCATTTTTTAAATATATCACTCAATCCAAACAAACATAGCCTGTCTCAGTTTTTCAGAAAGTAGATGGTGGTCAGATTCAGATTTTCCAAAATAATCTGTTTCTACTCACTGGAAAAAAATGTAACTGTGTTACTCAGAATTTAGCACCAAACCCAAAATAGAATCTATCTTCATGACAAAAATGGGAACTGACAGCGTAAATACTTGGAAGCCTTGTGTGACTTTCAGAGGAATTAATTCTAAAAATCATCAGGTTATTTAACCTCTCGAGTAACTGAGAAATGTGGCGCTGTTTATCTGTGAGTGCCTACATATTATTGTATACATACGCACTTGTTAATTCAGATTAAAGGTGTAGATATTGCTATGAATTGTCTCTATGAATTATCCCATGTTATCCCATGATAACAATAGTTTCTTATTGTCTAGAGCTACTAGTGCAAATAGATGGGAGAATACGTTTTAACCCCATTGTAGAGTTTATCATATAATCCCCATAATAACTCAACCCATTATATATTGTAAAGCTTATTTATAACCAGAACAAATGCAATCTACAGACTGCTGTACACTGGTTTTTAAATTCAGTGTATGGCTGAATTGATATCTAGCAATGAATCATGCGAAGTTTAATCCTGATGATCGCTATAGATGTGTGGAACGATTTAAGCATGTTGAAAATTCACCAGATGTTGGCATTTCATTGATTCCATTCTGTAAAAGAAAGAAGAAAAAAAAGACAAAAGTCCTAAATACTATAAATGGGATCCCCGTCAACAGCACAAAATGTCCCCCATGCTCCCAAACTCACAACAAGCCTTATGTTAAAATGAAACTCTGCTTTTTTCCCATTAAAAACTACTTTCTGCATGTAGTTCAGGTAGAGAGTGAATGCACTGCTGAGTGTGTGTAAATGTGGGTGGTACATTTGTCATCAATAAGAATGTATACCCTTCCAGTTGAGTCCGACACGGGATCCTATCCATATAAATTACATCTGAGTGGAGCTTAGAATGCCAGACATCTGCATACTATGGAAAACCAGCTGTTTGCTTGACTACAACTTCCAGCATCCCCTGAGAGCTGTGTTTATGAATAGATGTAGTATCTGCAGATTACATTAGTTGACCATGACTGAAAACCATTGTGGTGATTAAAGGAAAACTGGACAATTTCACCTGTGCTTCAAACTGCATGTCAGCACCTATCTTGAACTGGCTCGATGTTTTTGAATAAGAAATTATTTGATTCATAGGAGGGTAGGGGGTGACACTAGCCGAAAATCAGTCTGAGTCAGATAGCCAACCAAATGAAAGGTATATCTGTATGGGAAGAGGTTCATAACATTGCTAATAACATCTATCTTGTATACAAACTTAAATATAGTTATATTTAAGTATATATATATATATATACTTATGTAGACTCCATTTTATTACACTAGAACAGTGATTCACAAACTTTTTCGGCCTGGGGACCATATAAATAAACAGCCGGCACCAACTAATGGAATGCACATGCGTTCCAACACACAACGAACATAGAAGTAAGGGTCTTAACAATGCGGGGGAAGTGTTCCACCCAATTGTGAGATGCTGCAAGTAGTGTATTATTGAACTGATATCCTGTTCACTAATAAGCTAACCAGGTCCTCCCAACTATAGCCGATTTCTTGCACTGTGGGCAGAAGCTGTGAGGGCCGGATAGCACCAAGTCGCAGGCCAGATATGGCCCGCGGGCCATAGGTTGGGCATCACTGCACTAGAATCTAAACCAGAAACACTTGTTAGCAGGGGTGGTCCTGACCTTATTGGCGCCCTGGGCCGCCCCCTTGCCCCGCACCCTCACTCACCTCCAACAGCGTTCTAGCGATGCACCTAATCTCATGAGGTAAGTTGAATGTTGAATGCGACAGCGCTCCTTAGATGTTCGGGTCTTGCCTGCAGCTGCCGAATACAGCCGACAAGACCCAAAGCAGCAAGGAGCGCCGTCGCATTCAACTTACCTCATCATCAGGTGCATCGCTGGAACGCTGTTGGAGTGGGGGGCAAGGGGGGGGCGGCGCAGAGCAGGGGGGTATCGCGGGGCAGGGAGGGAGAACAAGTTTAGCGATGAGCAATGCCATCACCCATCAGTAGAACCGGCCCTGCTTGTTAGCCAGAAAAAAATAAATGTTTGGATAAGGCACATCTGTGGTTATGGAAACCAGAAAAAGTGAAATCATCATCAAGTAATGATATTATCATTCAAAATCCACTATTGTTGTTTTCTACATCACAATATTGCCTTATCCTCACAGGGGTCTTTTGGCTAATGCAATACTACCTAATGCTTCAAAGGCAAATACTTTCTAGCGTAATAAAATCCCAGTGCCTTTAATGGTATAAATGTTTTACTATTCTTTCAGAATTTGTGTAATTAGTAGAGGCATTGAGAGTGAAGATGAATAGGGCAATATGGAGAGAAAAAAAGGAAAACATACTTTAAGTGAGGTTAATGTTTATTGTTTTTTTCCAATAAGTATTCATTACAATTTGCCTAATTATGTTTATAAGAACTGGTCAGCTTCACTACTTACTCTGCCAAAGTAAGAATATGATTTAGATAAGAAATGATTTATTGCTTCTACTGGCATATTTAAAGGGGAACTATAGTCAGATTACATCTTTACATATGCAGTACTATACCTTAGTGAGAAGTGTTTCTCCCCAGTAGATGTTTCATGTGAAGCAGAATGATTGATTAGGCTGCACTGATAAACTCCTGCACCAGGAAATGTGTGTGTGACATGTATTGGCCAGGTTTCCATGAAAAGGTTGCCTCCCCCGGACATTTTTGCCCTAATTACTACTTAGCACATGTGCACAAGTCACCTTTCCCTCTGTAATCTCCTGCATTCCAACTTAATTTATGCAGCCAAAAGGTCAGCCCACTGCTTAACCAATAGCAGTCAGGCAGCTTTTTCTTCTTTTGCAGAACAGAAAGGAGTGGGGGAGAAGAAAAATGTCAGCTCTCAGGAAAATTAAGGGAAAGAAACATAAAGTATTATTTCTTCCCTAAATTTTTTTAAAACTATTTGTGTCAGCATTTGGCTTAGTATAAAGGAGTTTTATATGTTTGTATGCATTTATACTGGCACTATAGTGCCTCTTTAATATATAAAACTGTGGAATGCTTGCTTGTTTTTACTGTGCAGTTAATATTTGAATTAAGCAGCTTTGGCTAATGTTACACAGGTATTATGATCTGTGCAGTAGTGGCACAGGAGCAATGAAAATTTCCCCAAATCCCTAGCCATTTGATTGTGTTGGATGGTAGTTGCACACAACATATGACCACAAGTATCCTTTTATCCTCTAAACCACTTTCTGTTTTTTTTTGGTGCTTGTTACATGCATTTCATCCCAGAGAACTGCTGCAGCTTTGGATTTTGCTGTTTTTTATGCGCCCCAAGCGCAGCATTTGCTTATTGACTGGAATAGCGTGCCTTGTTCCTCAGCGCAGGTTGCAAAACGCGTGCCCATGATTAAGGATTCTATGCAAGGCGATAGAAGCAGGATAAAATAAATATCTAGGTAATGGCTGGGAAAACTAAAAACAGTAAAAAAAAAAAAAAATTAACAAAAATGTTTGTTTTGAGATAAGTACTGAAATATAAAAAAGCAGGTTGTTATCTTTTATTCACTTTTAAACAAGAATACACAGCTTCAAACAAAAAAGCCACCTAATCACCTGGAATAAGGTCCCTAGGCAGACAGAACGCTGACAATGACTTATGTTTTTCTTACAAAAAGAGACATTGTACGCGCTAACACTTTGTAGTATCGGAAGTCTAAATGTGCTCCCTATTATGCACAATCCACGCCTTTAGTAGACCTATTGTTTGTTATAGGCTCAAATTCCATTTTCTACGCAAGTATGCCTCAAGCAAATCATTTTGTTTGTATTTTATTTTTTCTGGCGCTATCAGTTCATAGTAAGTTGCATAATCATTTACTTTGTAGTATGTTCCTGAGCCTGTTTAAGTGTAAGGAGAGGCTTTGCAGGGTTAATGATCATACTGCTAAATGCAGAGATTATTGTTAATGAATGACAGTTTATTGCCTTATATAACACATTTTTCTTTGTGCAGACTACAATGCAATAGTATTGCATTTTTCTTTCCGCTCCGCGCGCTTTTTCTGCCATAGCATTCATCTGTTGAATGTCTGAAACAAACCAAATATACTGTACGTGCTTCATGACCTTGAGTGCAGGAAGGTGTTTTTGCTTTCTGGAACATATAGTGGGATCTGATATTTTTGGATAAGGGGGGAAAAAAAGATTTTTTTAAATTTTTTTTAAATATTCTGTTTATTGTGTGTTCCAAAAGAATTCACTTTAATGTAACCACAAAGAAAAAAAAATGCTATTTAAACTTAATAGCAAGTGGGTCATGTTTTCTGTTTTTCTCTAAACATATCAGACGCAGTGCTGCAGTCTGTGTTCTAAATCAGACATTTCATTTGTTTCTTTCTTTTTTTATATTTCAAGATGAAGTTGTTCTAGTCTTAGATCATAATGATATAGGAGGGGAATTACATTTAATGTACATAACAATACATGTTTCTCATTTTCAGATCCAGAGCGAAAAGCTTTGAGGCCGTAATATCTGCAAAGAAAACATATCAAGATAACTGTACAGTCTGAAAATAAGATTTGAGATGTATTTTCATCTGGTTTTGGGTAGGCAGATTCATAGCTAAAACGAAAGCCATCGGTGTACCATGCATTGTGCTGTTATTCAATTGCAAGAAAGGCATGGAGACTACCGCACACGTGTTGTTAAAAATGCAGAAATGAACACGAGCCGTTTGTATTGTTGTATTGCCCCTTTAAAAGATTGTATGAAGAAAAATGATGAAAAATACTGTTTGAGCGGCCTGAAATGTGAAGTTCAAATTGTCCGGGAGTAGGGAGCCTGCACCCAGCTGAGAACATGTCCAACCAAGCTGACCTTTTTAACGTACATGCCAACCAAGATTAGGCTTTGGTAAAATGTTCCCTTGTTAACCTAGATTTCTTCCAAGTGTCACTTCTCTGTGGCGAGCCAGACTCTTCTGATTCTCTCCTGTTTCTCTAGATGAAAGCGTTGGTTTCAGTTTTATAGGGTAAAAGTTTCCACCATTTGATGATTTAATCCCTCTAATGTCCAAAGTGAAATAATGACTAACAGGTTTAAGAAAACCTTTTGTAATCCCTAAACTTCCAAAGCTGGCTAAATAGTATGCATGTAGGTGATTGTTCAATAAAGTCAGACAAAAAAATTAATAATAATGATGGAATTCCTGTTAGCACGTCAAAATGCTGAGAAGCAGCTCGGAAAACCTGAAAGAAAAGGCAATGTTCAAAGTCCCATACACTATGTACACTAATGTACTCTGTGCATGATGGTGGATGGTGGATTTGGTTCTGTTGACTATTGCTGTAGGTTGATGTCTTTTGCAAGGGAAAAGTGCTAGACCAGTATAATTAATTACTGGTGCTGTTCTAAGCAACTTGGTTGGAATCATTTCTTCACTTCAAAGAGAAATATGTAGAGTTTGTGGAGGTTATTCATTAAAGTCCAAATTCGCCAGATAAAGACACTTGCAATAGGCTGCTACTGTCGCAGTCGCGTCTTTAGAATGAGAATATTGTCGAAGTCATGATTGTATTATGGGAAAATTGTCGCAATCTTACCTTTTAAAAAAATTGTTGCGACTTTACATTTTCTATGGGAATCCGCTGTTTGACGAATTCGCACCTTAGTGAATAACCCCCTAAAAACCTTTTCATATTCCTGTTTGGCATTGAGGTCAATGTTCGGTTCTTAAAAATAAACAATGAAACAGGACTCAAGGGGGATATTTACTAATAGTAGTACATTAGTACTTGCCTCTTGTTTAAACAACCCTGCTCCCCCTCCCATTCTGTGTAGAGACTCTTCCTGTGCAGTGCCGATAAGCCCCACCCCTGAATGACCTCACTCACTATACAGAGAGCCAGTATCTCCCTTACCTTCTCCTTATATAAAAAGCCTGTTCCTGTCCCTGTGCATGCGCAGATCAAAGCTGTTCACAGATCAGGGTATAATACACTGGCCAAAATACAACACGGCATTCTAGATCTGGCGTATGCGCATCATATGCTAGTGTGTCCGGAACTAGGTAAGTAGTATCGGCTTGCATTGAGCCTTACTTTTTTTCACACTAGCGTATTATGTGCTGCGCATAATACGCTAATGTGAACCTAGCCTAAGAGGTGAGTCAGGAGTTTCTTAATCGATTTATTGCTTGATAATAGGTAAATAGAGCTATCTTTATAAACAGGGTTTACTTACCCTCTAAATGAAGTCTCTTTGGAGTGAACAATCTATGACTTTGGTTCTTGTATAAGAAAATCAGATTATGGATGACATTTTTTTTTTTTTTGCCCCAACCAGGTGAGTACTTGTATTAGTAGAAAAATGGAAAAAACTGGGTGAAAAACATCCATTTTCAGGCAAAAACACCTTCATAAATTTCGCCCATAAACCTTACTTTTAGTAAATTGTTTTCCCTTTAAAGACTTATAGAAAACAAGGCAGAAGATTATAGTAGTTATAAGTTAGTGTAGTGAAAAGATGGAGTAATGTGGAAAGTTTCAATTATAGGCAACTCTTAAAGAAAAATAGTAATTTTCAGAACCAAAATAAGTTCACAAATACTATAATTTATCTCTAAATATATTTGTCCTAGACTGACTTAACATCATTTCCTCCTGCTCTCGAACAATTTCCTACTGCCAGAAATGTGTTTCCCTACCATATTTTTCTAGCCCTCCTGTTTATTGGTGTAGAATTTTCTTGTTTATCCCATGTAGTTTAACAAACGTTAGTATATTATTTTGTGTTTTTGTCTGTCTTCACTTTGTTTTTAAAGTAAGAAACCTGAGCCGTGCGGCACATTTTTTTTTTTTATTCAATCTGAGTGAGGAAAAAAAGTAGTTTTATGCAAGAATGTGCGAATGTAAATAAATGTTATTCTAACAACTATATATACATGGCTATATATATATATATAATGCATATATTGTTGTCAATTGTACCTGCTTTGATATCAATAGCAAATTTGACTTAGAAATTGCAAATGACCAAGAAAATTGGAAATTGGTTCATGGATCTGATAGAATAATACCAGCCTTGACTTGGTTGTATTTGGCAAATCCTGGCCAGATCCATCTAAACTCATTTATACCCTCTATTCCAGGGCTCGGCAAGCTATGGCTCATGAGCCAGATATGGCTCTTTTGATGGCTGCATCTGGCTCTTTGGTGGTTATTCACTAAGGTCCAAATTGTTGCGAATAGGTGCCAGATAAAGACAGTCGCAATAGGCTGCTACTGTCGCAGTCGCTTCTTTATAATGAGAATATTGTCGCAGTCGTGACTTTATTATGGGAAAATTGTCACAGTCTTAACATTAAAAAATTGTCACGACTTTACAATTGGGAAATTGTAGCAGATTTGCTATGGGAATCTGCTGTTTGCGAATTCGACAGTCGAATTTGCACCTTAGTGAATAACCTCCTTTGACTGATATGAGTGGTGCTCACACACAAACACAGCTCATTACAGAGTGCCTGCTAATCGCTGGCAAGCGCTGTAGAGCAGCGGTTCTCAACCTTTTCTTCACCACGACCCCCGGCGCTGATGTCACATCGCATTGCATGATGACGTTCGGCCGGAATGTCATCGCGTACTCGCGTCACGTGGTGATGTTTGGGAGAAACGTCATCACTGTACGAGCGTCACATGGTGACTTTTTTGGCCCACGTCACCACGCAGGAACCCTTATAAGAAGGGTCCTGCAGGCGCTTCCGGGTGCCGCAGCGGTTCTCAACCCCCGTGGGATGGTCATGTGACCCCGCAGGGGTTGCGACCCACAGGTTGGGAACTGCTGCTGTAGAGAGACAAAGCTCTCTCAGCACTTTGGGGTTGCTAGCCAATCCAGAGCCGCAAATGTCGCTGCACTTCCAGGTTGCTTGCCAATCTGGAGCCGCTAACATCACCATGCTTCTGGGTTGCTAGCCAATAGGTCACATAGGTGATGTCAGCGGCTCCGGATTCAAAAGGGCTGATAGAGCCGCACGTATATGGCTCTCTCAGCCCAAAAGGTTGCCGACCCCTGCTCTATCCTTTAGCACTTGCTTCTTCTAGTTAACGGACCAGTAACACCAAAAATAAAAATCCCGACTGAATTGGAATCAAATACATTACTTGTAAAGAAAAATGCTGTCTTTAAAGTTTAATTCACTCATTTTATTCTTTTCTGTCTGTTTGTATCATTACTGATAGCAGCCATGTTGCTAAACAGACCTCATCCAGTTCCGTTCTATGGTGCTCTATATAATACATATTCAGGAATTGTGCCCTAAAGGCTACAAATCAATTATAATTGCATTTGAAATATTTTCTTTTTTTTTTTTTTTTT
>WMED01021786.1:0-11827 GCA_019650415.1 Pipa parva
GCTTTGAGCCTACCCAGCCTGGAGGCGTGCGTGCGTGCGTGTGCGCGCGATAACGTCATGAAGCCGGTTTACTTGTCAATCAAGTAAGCCGGCTTCATAGTACAGCCTCTCAGAACGACTCGAGTTGGGCTGAGAGCCAGATTCACCGTGGGATTCCTTTTAAAAGGTAAGTATTTTTTAATACATTTAAATGACAAATTTGTTTAGTCTAGCATGCTATGCTAGACTAAACAATGTTGTGTTATGCTGACGGGTGCACTTTAAAGAGATGCTATATCCCCATTAGTATGAAGGACTTTATACTGTTTCTGTGTAAATGCACGTGCATTTGAAGATTCTAATAAGCTCAGTTGGTGATAAACATTTAAATGGAAGGATTTAGTAATGTTTTTAATAGATACATTTAGTAAATGCTTGTAATATTTATAAAGGAAGTACAAAAGTGGATAATTCATTGTAAAAATGTATTTAAAATGTTTAATGCAGAGAGAAATAGCATTCATTTATCTAATAAAATGGCATATTCTTTTAAAACAATGGCTAATTTGAATTTGAATTCAAACATTTCTTTTGGTTTTGTTTAATTCTCTCATAGGTCATTGCAAGTGTTTTACGGAATTTATCCTGGCGAGCAGATGTGAACAGCAAAAAAACCCTTCGTGAAGTTGGAAGTGTAAAAGCTCTTATGGAATGTGCTCTGGATGTTAAAAAGGTAGGTTAAATTGAACACAAAATGTTCTTTTGCATAATTTTTTTTTCTCAGATGATATATTATACATTGATTTGGATAAACATGGCAGTTAGTCAAATACAGCACAAAATGTTATCTTTGAAGTTGAAATCATGAATTTGATTACTTTCTATCCCTTTTTATTACATTTAATAATAATTGCCATGTTGTTAAACAGACCTCACCCAGTCCCATTGTTTTCTTTAGAGCTTTAGTTAATATATGTTCAGAACGTGTGCCTGAAAGCCCAATTTATAATTTTTGGAAGCACAGATTAACTATATATTAAAAATAAATGTATTTAAGGCATTTTCATGTTTTGATTTTACAACTAATAAACCTCCTCTTAAATCTTTTCTTACAAAAGGTATAGTTCATATGTTAGGACAGAATAATTGAAGTTGTTGAATAGGTTTCAAATATTAAAATATTGTAGGTGCAAAGCTTTAAAACACATGATCATTTCAAATGTTTTTTTGGCCATTTTGTTACAATAGGAGTCCACATTGAAAAGTGTGCTGAGTGCCTTGTGGAATTTGTCAGCTCACTGCACAGAAAATAAAGCCGATATATGCTCTGTGGATGGAGCATTGGCTTTTCTGGTGGGCACCTTAACCTACAGAAGCCAAACCAATACTCTGGCCATCATTGAGAGTGGAGGTGGAATTTTGCGAAATGTGTCCAGTTTGATTGCAACTAATGAGGACCACAGGTTTGTATGTTATATCCATAAAATGTTGTCAACTTTAAATGTTGCCTTTAAAGAACGCATAGAAAGTTCAACATTTTTCTAATGTATGAAAACTTCTAGACTTGATTGAAAAGAGCGTCTATCATATCTATTATCTGTTTCATTCCAAAGTTAACATCCGTGTTCTTTCTATTTCTTATATCTGTATGTATGTATAATTTTATTTGTAAAGCTCCACAAATTTGTGCAGCGCTGTACAATTCAGTAATACAAATACAATGCAGACATGGGAAAAGTGCATTACACAGTGAATAAATTACAAGCCTACATCACTTTAAGTGCCAGGTTATGATTGACACAAGAGGATGGAGGTCCCTGCCCCATACAGCTTACAGTCTAAGTGGGAGGAAGACTTACATACACAGATAGAAGGTTAACAAGAGCTGTAACAATGTGCTGGGACACTGGTTTATAAATGCATATATATATATAATAGGATAGAGTGGTCGTGTTAGTCTACAGATGCAAAAAAAAATGAGTATTGCAATACTTGGTGATACCTTTTTTTAATTAGACTAACAGTCATTTTAAATAGATGAGTTTTTGAGAGTCCGTCCTCTCTCTATCAAGTCACAAATAATATTTTTTTAAATATTTATAATAAGCATAAATAGTTAATTAAGGATAAAATATAATTTATACATACAAATCCGTGCTAGTGCTCCACAAGGTAGGACTTCGGTTTGGTTTTAAACAGGGAGAGGTTGGGAGAAAGACTATCCCTTCAAGGGAGAGAATTCTGGCAGCATAATTTAGAATGGACTGGAGTGGAGAAAGGTGGGAAGCTGTAAGGCCAGATAGAAGAACATTGCAGTAGTCCATGTGAGATAGGATGAGAGCATGCAAGAGGGTTTTAGTGGTGGTCTGAGAGAAAAAGGGGTGGATCTTGGCAATGTTGCAAAGGAAAAATCGACAGGTTTAAGCAGTGGTACAGATGTTCTTAGAAAAAGAAAGAGCAGAGTCAAAAGTCACTCCAAGACAATGTACAGAGGTTACAGGGTTGATGATCGCACTATCAAATAGAATGAAAAAGGTAGGGATAGGTCCAGATTTGGCTGGAAAAATAATAAATTTTGTTTTAGTGAGATTTAATTTGAGCTGGTATTTGGCCATCCAAGAGGAGATTGCCAGGAGACAGCTAGAGATTTGAGTCTGTAACTTCATGTGTTAGCACAGGAGTGGATTAGTAAATTTGGTTATCATCTGCATACAAGTGATACTGAAGACCAAAGGATTTGATGAAATCACCCAAGGAAAGAGTGTGCAGGGAGAACAGGAGTTGTCCAAGGACCCAACCTTGAAGCACCCCCTCCCTGAGTGGGACAGGAGAAGAGGTGTCATTAGCATGGGAGACAAAAAAGGAACGATCAGAAAGATAGGAAGCCAGCAAAGATGCAGCTTGATTACGGACACCAAGCACATGGAGAATTTGAATAAGTAGCTAGTGATCAACAGTGTCAAATGCAGAGGATAGGTCTAGGAGAATTAGAATAGAAAGTTGACCCTTGGCTTTGGCAACCTGGAGATCATTTGCAAGGTAACATAGAGCAGTCTCCGTAGAGTACCCTGGTCGAAAACCAGATTGCAGAGGGTCCAAGAGATGGTGGGCATGCAGATATTAAGGCGGGTGCAGATATTAAGGTGGGTGCAGACAAGACGTTCCAGAAGTTTAGAAGCTAAAGGCAAGAGAGACAGGATGGTAGTTAGAGAGGCAAGAAAAGTCCTGTGTAGCTTTTTTAAAGGAACAGTCTGGGCAAAATTGAAAAAAATGCATATGTTAGTAAATATGAATTACTAACTTTTATTAAATGCATTTTATTTTCAATTTAGGCCCTAAAATGAAAAAATTTTACCTGTTTAGAAGTGCTATGTAGCACTTCAGTGTTTCCGATTCCATTTTCATCTGTGCCGCCGACTCTAAGGTGCCCTGGAGCTGAAACGCGTTCTTCTCCTTGTCAGTCTGCAGCCCGGCACCGGCATCTCCTAATAGTCACATGGGAGAGCGGTGCGTCATCAAGGGGAGACGGGTTGATGCGTTAGGACAGGCACAAGGGCAGAATCACAGCACTTAAGTAAAAAAGAAGGCATGGGGGTCGAGCAATTAAGTTGTGACATGGGAGGAAAAGAGAAGTTTAGAAACTTCAGACTGGGTAGCAGGAGAAAAAGAATTCAGAAATTCAGGTGGAGATGTAGGTAGAATTATGTCTGTGGTGTCACAGAGATGGGATAACAATATGATTGTGGATTTCAGCAATTTTGTTTCTAAAGAAGTCAGCAAAATCTTGTAGGGAATCTATCTAAGTACAGACTTGAAGAGATTTAGTACAGCATCTAAATAGAAAGATTTGTAATAAAACATGTTTAAATAGAATAAACAAAACTCAGATTAACTAATAAACTGGTTGCTGAGGGTCAGTAACCCTTTGCAACCAAAAATATGAGTCAAAACATAGCAAACTGAAGAAAACAAACAAAACACACAAGGAAAGTTTAATGGCAAAATGTCTTAGGATGTCACTTTCTACTACACACTAAAAATTAAAAGGTGGGAAACCTCTTTAAGCAAAAGAGATATCAAATATAATTGTTTGCATGCATAGAACATGAGCTATAATCTGGTGCTTCTTTCACTTAAAGTCATTTGTTTGTTTGAATTACAGGCAAATCCTGAGAGACAACAACTGTTTGCAGACTTTGCTGCAGCATTTAAAATCACACAGCTTAACTATTGTCAGCAATGCTTGTGGGACCTTGTGGAACCTGTCTGCACGAAATGCAAAAGATCAAGAAGCCCTGTGGGACATGGGTGCTGTCAGCATGCTCAAAAACTTAATTCACTCAAAGCACAAGATGATAGCAATGGGTAGTGCTGCAGCATTAAGAAATTTAATGGCGAACAGACCTGCAAAGTATAAAGATGCAAATATTATGTCTCCAGGCTCAAGTGTGCCATCTCTTCATGTAAGGAAGCAGAAAGCATTGGAAGCGGAGTTAGATGCACAGCATTTGTCTGAAACATTTGACAACATTGACAATTTGAGCCCAAAGACTTCCCATCGCAATAAGCAGAGGCATAAACAAAACCTATGCAGCGAATATGTTTTGGACTCTAGCAGGCATGATGATTCCATATGCCGCTCAGACAATTACAGTATGGGTAATTTAACTGTTCTTTCTCCATACATAAATGCACCTGGATCCTCTTCTCCTAGACCAACTGTGGATGTCAGTAGGCCTGAAAAAGACAGAGAAAGAACAGGACACAACAGCTACCATTCTACCACTGAAAATCCTGTAAACTCTTCAAAGCGTATTGGAATGCAGTTGGCAACTAATGCTCAGATTGGTAAAGTAATGGATGAGGTATCAAATATCCACATGGCCCAAGAGGACAGAAACTCGGGGTCTTCTTCGGAAATGCATTGTGTTTCAGATGAAAGAACTTCTCAGAGAAAACCTCCCAACACTCATCCTCATTCCAATGCATACACTTATTCTAAAGGAGAAAGTTCAACCAGGGGATGTCCTGTAGCATTTATGAAAATGGAATATAAAATGGCATCAAATGACAGTTTAAATAGTGTCAGCAGCACAGATGGTTATGGAAAACGAGGGCAAGTAAAACCATCTGTTGAGTCTTACTCTGAGGATGATGAGAGTAAATTTTGTAGTTATGGACAGTATCCTGCAGGTCTTGCACACAAAATTCACAGTGCTAACCACATGGATGATAATGATACAGAACTAGACACACCAATAAATTATAGTCTGAAATATTCAGATGAGCAATTGAATTCTGGCAGACAAAGCCCAACACAGAATGAAAGATGGGCAAGACCAAAACACATTGTGGACAGTGAAATGAAACAAAGTGAACAGAGACAGTCTAGAACCTCTAAAACACAGTATAGTTCATTCACTGACAATAAAGAAGAGAAGCATAAAAAATTCCCTTCTCATTTTAAACAGTCAGAAGGCACTACTGCTTTTACTAGATCAAGGGGTGCAAATAGCCAAGAACAAAGCAGAGTGGGCTCTAGCAGTGGAAGTAATTCAAAAGCACCTAAACCTCACTGTCAAGTCGAAGAATATGATGATGATAAAACAACAAATTTTAGTGCACGTTACTCTGAGGGGGAGCAGCATGAGGATGAATCTGAAAGGCAAACAAATTACAATATTAAAAGTTACACTTCAGAGGAACATCATGCAGAGCAGCCAATTGATTACAGTCGAAAGTATCATACAGATGTTGCATCATCAATGCAGAAACCATCTTTCTCTAAACAAAGACCTAAAAAGGAACAGGTTTCATCCAGAAGTAACACCACAACCCCATCACCAAGCTCCAAGAGACAGAACCAGCTTCATCCTAACTCTGCTCAAACTAGACCAGTGCAAAATAGGCAAAAGCAAACTTCAGAAAAGCCTCCTTCTATTAACCAAGAAACTATGCAGACGTATTGTGTTGAAGATACTCCAATATGTTTTTCACGTTGTAGTTCTTTATCATCCCTCTCATCAGCTGAAGATGAAATGGAAGGTCTTGAAAGAAGTACTGGCAGGCAAGAATCTAATAATACTCTTCAGATAACTGAACTGAAAGAAAGCAAAAGTTCCATATCAAAAGATAGTGTTGTAAATGAAACACGCACATCCTCTCATCCTGCACGGACTAAATCTAATAGATTGCAGCCTTCTAACTTATCTCCCTCAGACTCAACCAGACACAAATCTGTTGAATTTTCATCAGGTGCCAAGTCACCATCAAAAAGTGGTGCACAGACACCTAAAAGCCCACCAGAACATTATGTACAAGAAACACCTTTAATGTTTAGCAGATGCACTTCGGTGAGCTCATTAGATAGCTTTGAGAGCCATTCCATAGCTAGTTCTGTACAGAGTGAGCCCTGCAGTGGCATGGTTAGTGGAATCATAAGCCCCAGTGAACTTCCAGACAGCCCTGGTCAAACAATGCCACCAAGTAGGAGTAAAACCCCACCTCCCTCTCAGTCAGTTCAAGCTAAGAGAGATGGTAGTAAATCTAAAGTGTCTGTTAACATGGATGAAACAGAACAACCTACAAAACAGACAGTAGTACATTCTGCTATTCAGAGAGTCCGTGTGCTTCCAGAACCAGATTCTTTATTAGTTTTTGCCACTGAAAGTACACCAGATGGTTTTTCTTGTGCATCAAGCTTAAGTGCTTTAAGCCTGGATGAACCGTATATTCAGAAAGATATTGAGTTAAAAATAATGCCACCAGTGTTTGAAAACGATCTAGGTAACGAAGCAGAGTCTGAGAAGTCCAAAGAGTCTGTAGACATTCAAGAGAGAAAGGAAGAGAAAAGATCAGAGCCAGAAAAAGATATTCTTGAGGATACAGATGATGATATTGACATCTTGGAGGAATGTATAATCTCAGCAATGCCTAGAAAATCCTCCAGGAAAAACAAGAAGTCTTCTCAACCTAATCCAACAAAACCACCACCTCCAGTTGCAAAAAAACCAAGTCAGCTGCCGGTATATAAACTGCTTCCATCTCAAAATCGGCTACAGGCTCAAAAGCACGTTAGCTTCACACATTCTGAAGATATGCCTAGAGTGTATTGTGTCGAGGGAACTCCAATAAATTTTTCCACAGCAACATCTCTGAGTGATCTTACAATAGATTCCCCACCAAATGAATTGACTAGCGATCCAGCAAGTAGTATTCCTGTAATCAGAGACTTAGAAAAGAGAGACACAATTCCTACAGAGGGAAGGAGTACAGATGATGCAGATGCAAGTAACAGTTTTAATACTTCTGCAACAGTACTTGATGAAGATAAAGCAGAGGAAGGTGATATCCTTGCAGAATGCATACATTCTGCCATGCCTAAAGGGAAAAGTCACAAACCTTATAGAGTCAAAAAAATAATGGATCAAATTAATCATACATCAACTGGTACTTCCGCAAGTAATAGAAATACACAAGAATGTGATAAACAGAAGCCAACATCACCTGTAAAACCGATGCCACAATCAACTGAATTCAAAGGACGCTCAAAGAAAACAGAGTCAAAAGTAAGCCTTAGTAATGAAAAAGCAGACTGTGAAGCAAGAAATAGTAAAAATCAAATACCAAACAATGAAGAGCGAACAAAAGGGGGCTTTGTATTTGACTCCCCTCACCATTATACACCAATTGAGGGGACACCATACTGCTTTTCAAGAAATGATTCACTCAGTTCACTTGATTTTGATGATGATGATATTGATCTTTCTAGAGAAAAAGCAGAATTAAAGAAGCAAAAGGAAACAAATAGCGCAGACCAAAAAGTAACCAGAAAAAATGAGCGTCCAGCAATAAATCAGGTAGCCAGAGAACCTGGACAAAAAAACATAGGAGGTAGAGATCCACCAAAAGCATTACTACAGAAGCAAATTTCATTTCCTCCTGCATCAAAAGTGGCTCAAGATAGAGGAGCAGCTACAGATGAAAAAATGCAGAATTTTGCAATTGAGAACACACCAGTTTGTTTTTCACGGAATTCATCCTTAAGTTCATTAAGTGACATTGATCAAGAAAACAATAATAAAGAAACTGAAACTGCAAAACAAACAGAAATGCCTGATACACAGATAACATTGCGTAGACCTCAAACTTCAGGATATGCACCCAAGTCCTTCCATGTGGAAGACACTCCAGTTTGTTTTTCACGGAACAGTTCATTGAGTTCTTTGAGCATTGACTCTGAAGATGATCTTTTGCAGGAATGTATAAGCTCTGCTATGCCCAAGAAAAAAAACCCATCAAAAGTAAAAGGTGAAGGGGAGAAGAGTCACTCAAATAGCATAGGTGGCATTCTTGCTGAGGAACCTCTTACACTAGATTTAAGAGATCTGCAAAGCCCGGATTCTGAAAATGCCTTCTCTCCAGACTCTGAAAACTTTGATTGGAAGGCAATACAAGAAGGTGCAAATTCAATTGTGAGTCGTTTACATCAAGCTGCTGCTGCTGTTTCACTCTCCCGACAAGGTTCCTCAGATTCTGATTCAATTCTTTCATTAAAATCAGGTATTTCCTTGGGATCCCCATTCCATCTTACTCCAGACAAGGAGGAAAAGACTATTACTTGCAACAAAGGGCCAAAAGTTTTAAAGCCAGGGGACAAAAGTGCTCTTGAAAATAAGAAAACAGAGGAGGAACCTAAGATCATAAAAGGAGGTAAGAAAGTATACAAAAGTCTTATTACAGGAAAATCACGTTCTAGCTCAGACTTTTCTAGTCATTGTAAACAATCAGTGCAATCAAATATGCCATCAATCTCCCGTGGCAGAACAATGATCCATATTCCAGGGGTTCGTGCTAGTTCACCCAGTACAAGCCCTGTGTCAAAAAAAGGGCCTGCTGTAAAAAATACACCATCTAAAATTCCAAATGAAAACCAGTGTTCTACTAGTTCACCCAAAGGCACAAAAAATTTAAAATCAGAAACATTCTTTAGCAATAGACCAACACCAGGAACAGCTGGATCAAGCAAAGGGCCTTCAAGATCAGGATCTAGAGATTCTACTCCTTCTAGACCATCTCCCCAACCATTAAGCAGACCTCTGCAATCTCCAGGTCGGAACTCTATTTCCCCAGGTAGAAATGGAATAAGTCCTCCTAACAAATTCTCTCAGTTGCCAAGAACATCCTCTCCTAGTACAGCATCCACTAAATCATCTGGGTCTGGAAGAATGTCCTATACATCTCCTGGAAGACAAATGAGCCAACCAAACCTGACCAAACAATCAGGGCTACCTAAAACGTCCAGCGGTATTCCACGAAGTGAATCAGCATCAAAAGGTTTAAACCAGAACCTAAACTCTGGATCAAGCAAAAAAGTGGAACTCTCCCGAATGTCTTCTACAAAATCTAGCGGAAGTGAATCTGATCGATCGGAGAGACCTGCTTTGGTGCGCCAGTCTACATTTATTAAAGAAGCACCTAGTCCAACATTAAGAAGAAAGCTGGAAGAATCTGCATCATTTGAATCCTTGTCCTCCTCTTCTAGAGCTGATTCTCCAACAAGATCACAAACTCAAACTCCAGTTTTAAGCCCCTCCCTACCTGATATGTCTTTATCCACTCATTCCATTCAAGCTGGAGGATGGCGAAAAATGCCCCCAAGTCTGAATCCTACAGCAGATCATGGTGATAGCCGTAAACGTCATGACATATCTCGATCACATTCGGAATCCCCTTCCAGGCTTCCAGTCACAAGATCTGGTACTTGGAAAAGGGAGCACAGTAAGCATTCATCATCACTCCCTCGTGTCAGTACTTGGAGGAGAACAGGAAGCTCCTCTTCCATTCTTTCTGCTTCCTCTGAATCCAGTGAAAAAGCTAAGAGTGAAGATGAAAAGCAGTGCTCCTTTCCAGGACCCAAATCCATAAAAGAATGCCCGTCCTCTACAAAAGGAACATGGAGGAAAATTAAGGAGAGTGAAATTCTTGACACTACCAGTAATGGATCATCAAACACTCTTGCAGAATCAAACAGTAGTGTAGAATCCAAAACTTTAGTTTACCAAATGGCACCAGCTGTTTCTAAAACTGAGGATGTATGGGTAAGAATTGAGGACTGTCCAATCAATAACCCAAGATCAGGAAGATCTCCTACTGGAAATTCCCCCCCAGTTATTGACAATGTTATAGATCAGGGTCAAAAGGAGGAGGCAGTAAAGGACTGCCACACAAGGCACAATTCAGGAAATGGTAATGTACCTTTGCTGGAAAATAGACAGAAATCCTTTATAAAACTAGATGGACTAGATACAAAGGGTACTGATCCAAAGTCTATATTAAACAACCAGCATGAAACAAATGAAAATACTCTTGCAGAGCGTACCCCATTTAGCTCAAGCAGCTCAAGTAAACACAGCTCACCAAGTGGAACTGTAGCAGCCAGGGTCACCCCTTTTAACTATAATCCCAGTCCCAGGAAAAGTAATGCAGATAACAGCACATCCCGACCATCCCAGATACCAACACCAGTAACTGCCAATACAAAAAAACGAGACTCCAAAACTGAAACAACAGACTCTAGTGGATCTCAAAGTCCCAAAAGGCATTCTGGTTCTTACTTGGTGACTTCTGTTTAAATTGAACTTCTATAGAACTATCTTGTATTATTTTGAGCTGTTAATGTATATTGTTAAAATACACAAGTATATAAAAAAATAAACTGTAAATATATTTGAATTTTATTTGGGGTTGTTTAGGAAGCCATAGCTTGTAAAATCAGTTTAACACAACATCTACTATAGGATGCAGAAATAAATTAGTTTGGGAATAACATGATGAAATATTTGTTTTATAGTGTCAACTTTCCATATAATTCTTCAGTGATATATATGTGAACTTTGCCATTTTTTTGTAACCCACTTGATAGTTCTATTCCGTTTTACACTAATTGATTCTACCCAAACGGGTAAATGTAGTTGTATGAATTTGTTCTATGAAACTGACCTTAACCACATCAGGGGAAACTGGTATTTATGCAGAAAAAAAGTATTGTTTTAGTACTTGTATATAACATTTAATTGTGTAACTAACCATGTGACTGTGAAATTCACAGAAATTTGGTTCCTGCTGAAAAGTTATTTTGAATCCTCTTCCCAGCATCGCTTTTTTGCATGACAGGACTGACAGTTTAGTCATTATCTGAAGTAATGGTTTTTGCTCCCATCATGTGCATAGGGTACAGTAGATGTGGTGTAACAATTTGAACAACTTTGTGCTCCGGAAGGAAGAGAAAATTTGTGTTAAATCTGCCCAAGATTATTCTTCCTCAACTGTTTTTTTTTTTTAATCGGAGAATAGTAATTTGCTATGCTGTATGTTGTAAATTCTGTTATTTGAGGTGAGATGGCTGCTCTTTTATGATCGAGACAAAATGTCTCTACATAACATAACTGAACATTCTGAATAAATTATTACTGTATGTAAATATAAATTTGTCATTATTGTGATGTTATTGAATGTTTGATGGCATGCACATGTTATATCTGCTTCTATGACTGTTTCACAGATGAAGTAAGTGGATTGTTTTTTTCTCAATGCAGTGGGTAAACAAAAGAATGAAAATGTGCGTATTCACTAACTTTTTTTCTTTTCCACACCTGCTTCAGTTTTTTCAGAACACTGTTTTACCAAATATTAAATTGCTTTAGTGACACATTAGAACATTATTGATAAGTGGTATGAAAAATGCCAAACCTAAAAGATCAATGAATCGATCGATATCTGGTGATTGCCTAGGCCAGAGGTCCCCAACCTTTTTTGCACCAGGGACCGGCTTTAAGCAAGACCAGTT
>WMED01021788.1:0-11827 GCA_019650415.1 Pipa parva
ATCCGATTGGTTAGAGGGAATCTGAAATTTAACCCCTTTCACTGCCAGAATCCTAACAAGATCTGAGGATTGTCAATGAAGTCCTTTATGAACCAAAAGGTTCAATCTGGAAGAAAGAGGTTAGAGGCAATAGATGTTATATATTAGATAAAATCCAATTCCTCGTTCATCCCTTCAGGTGCCTTCGTATTTAATGTATATATCCATTTTGTCTCCACTTTTAAAAGTAACTTGTTGACATCATGACATCACTCCCTCGTCTCCCTAACGTGATTTTGTCAATTCTCATGAATCTCAATCCGTCAGTCTGTCCATTGTGTGCCCTGAGGATATGAGATGCTACTGATGTAATGGCTTTACCCTCACTCACATATTTGCTAGCTAGCCAAATATTTGATAGGTGTTGGCATAATCTATTTTTTAATTTTTGTGTAGTCTTTCCCACACATAGTTTATTGCAAGGGCAAATGAGCAAATAGACACAATTTGGGGTGTTACAATTCATGAAATACCTTAGTTTAAATGTTTTATGGTTGAGACTATCAGAGATGGTTAGGGTTTTTGGAAAAAACGTACAGAAACTACAGTCGCCGCACTGGTATGAACCCAAGATCCAAAACCCCCTACTCAGAGCTGACGTTGGGGGTACATAATGACTTATTGTCAGGATATCAGCCAGAGATTTGGCTTTCCTGGCCGTGATAGTGGCATGTTCAGTAATTAGGCCACTAAAAAATGAATCTGACTTTAAGATGTGCCAATTTTTTTCCAGTATATTTTTTAATAGTTTCCCATTGGCTAGTAAAAGTTGTGACAAATCTTATACCAGAAAAGGTTTTCTTAAGTTTTTTTCTAACCTGATCTTTGTTGTTGTTTAGTGCTTCTTCTTGTGTCATTTGGTTAGTGTATTTTTCTGCTCTTTTAATGACATTTTGTGAATATTTTCTTTCCAAAAAAACATGTCTCTAATTCTTTTGCTCTGGATTCATAATCTGACCTAAGGCTACAATTCCTTCGGATTCTTAAAAATTGACCCTTTGGTATGGATTTCCTAAGTGGTTCTGGATGGAAACTGTCAAATGCAAGGAGACTATTAGTAGCTGTCTTTTTTCTATACAGATCAGTGTGTAGATAACCTTCCTGACCCCTAAAAACAGTTACATTCAGGAAGTCGATCCTGTCTGGGGAGATGGAATGTGTCAATCTGATGTTTAGGTCATTTGTACTGATGATGTCTAAAAAAATCACTGAGAATATTTCTCGGACCATGCCATAAAATAAATATATCATCAATATATCTCAACCAAAGGTCAATAAAGGTTGAGAAGAAAACAAGGTCCTCATTGAAAATATATTCCTTTTCCCACTATCCCAGAAATAGGTTAGCATATGAGGGCGCACATATCGCCCCCATAGCTGTCCCAGATATTTGTAAGAATGTTTGATTATCGAACGTAAAATATTTGTGAAAAAGGATGAATCTCAGTAATTCTAGAAGAAATTCATTATGCTTCAGTCTATCTTGAGATTCAGTATCAAGAAAATATTGGACTGCTTGGAGACCTTTGTGATGGGGAATGGATGTGTACAAGAACTCTATGTCGCAGGTGACAAGAATATGTTCATTATCTAAAGGAATGTTGGTGATTTTACGAATAAAGTCAGTTGTGTCCTTGACATAGGAGGGTAGAGATATTACATGTGGTTATAAATAGACGTCTATGTAGTCGCATGATGGTTCTATCAAGGAACCAATACCCGCGACTATTGGTCTCCCAGGTGGCTTGGATAAATTCTTATAAATTTTAGGGAGCATATAAAAAGTGGGTGTGATAGGATGTTGTGGGAGAAGAAATTCTTTAGTTTGTATATCAATGATCCCCTTTATGTATGCATAAGTAACTAAATGTGTGAGTTGTGTTTTATATGTCTCAGTGGGATTGGATGGTAAATTTTTGTACAGTTCCCTACTACTAAGTTGTAAAAAAACTTCATGTACATGCCAATAGGTCAAATGACAATATTCCCAACCTTGTCTGATTTTTTGATGACAATATCTATTAAATCCTTCAATTCTCTAAGCGCTGTTCTTTCTTTAAAGGTTAAATTACTAGATTGATGATGAGAAATTTCAATTGTTCTTATATCGTCCTGCAAACATTTATAGAATGTACTCAGACTAGGAAAATCTGATAACGGTGGTGTAAAAATAGATTTAGGTCTGAACTTAAGAATAGACAGAGGCTCTTCCACAAGGGATCCTTCACTGTTGTCAAAGGATGCGTCAATGTCTTGTGTTGGTTTAGGTGACGATGAATAATGGGCCTTGAGTGCCAATTTCCTGCAAAACAGAAACGCATCCTTTGCAAGGTTGAACTTATCACAGGCTGATGTAGGGCAAAAATTAAGCCCTTTTTCCAATACTGACCTCTGTGAATCCGTAAGAACATATTTGGAAAGATGAATAATTTTGTACTCTATTATCTGTCTCTCCGAGACTGACTCAGATACTGTTTCCTTTCCCATTGTGTCTTTGGTCATGTTTGCATGGGATGTCCCCATCTTAGGTGATCTCTTGGACCTTTGACCTCCTCGTCTGGTTTTTCTACTGTGGACGAGTCCGAACTTTTTCCTAAAAAAAGAGGACTCTGTATCTGTGATGTTTTCCTGTTGTTTGCGTGTAGAGATGCTAGAGGGGAAGCGCATGTTGCCTTTATGTTTCCATCTATAAATGCACCCCCCTTGATAATCTCCCTGATCTCTGAGGAGTTTGGTTTTTTCTTTGATGCTATTTGTGAATCAAGTCTATCAATAGTTGATTCTAGTTCTTTTTCAAATTCCTCAAATGCTGAACTAGTAATATGCGATTTACGCTCCTTAATTGTATTGTCAATGTCTTCGTTTATATCGATTAAACGATTTTTATCATGTTTGATTAGCAATTCAATGAGTTGCAGTGAACAGTTGTGTAGGATGGATTCCCACTCACTTCTAAATGTATCATCTGGTTCCCATGAAGGGAGCGTGGTCTGTCTCAGTGGTTTTTAGGGGTTTTTAGGGGTTCCTGATGAAGGATGGGATAACCCCCAATCCCCCCAAAACATTGCTTTTTATATACCAAGTCATAGATGTCCACCCATTTTCCACCCAACTGGTAGAAAAAAGAAAATTACTAATCCCTCTCCCCTCAACAGGATTCACTGACTTAAGGGCCCAGTAGGGGTACAGAAATAGCCAAAGAGGTAAACTATTACAGACCTAAAACCCCAGTAACTGCGATTCTGAATCAGAACAAATCATTAAACCAAAGAACTACTACCCAATCTGCTGGTTAAAGGCTGCTGACGTTTATTATATGAGGATATACACAGAGAAACGCACACACAACTAGGGCCTTATTGACTAATGGCTGAATAGTCATGTAGAGGTCTGACACATCCATTCGCCGCTTCCCCATGTTTGATTACGGAGCAAACTCTCCATTGTGGCCAATACATGACCAATTTAAGCAACTACGATAGTCGCGATCTTCTGGAGCACTTCGCATGCGCAGGTACTTTATGGTAAGTAGAAAAAGAACCTTTAATGACGATATGTAAGCAAGGAAAATATGAATACAATTGACATAAACAGTACTGCACTAAACTTGTGTTTGTTTCTTTATAGAACATGTATGAATAAGCTAAAAGATGCTGATGCGATTTACGTGATGGAAAACTGGGCCCACATCAAATGGTTTTATTAATAATGTCATCAACACAGTTACTACTGCATCCTTTTCATTACAATAAGTAAAGTTCATATAAGGCTTACCGCTTGTGAGCAGAGCGTGTCTTGTGCGTTTATTAAAGAATAACATTAAATTCATTTTAACCCTCCCACTCCCCCAAAATCCTCAAAATTGACCCAAGAAACAAAACAATAAACAAATCACTATCCCTTGCCAGACACAAAACAAAGACCTCTTTTAACAGTGGCAAAAAACCCATATGAGCAACCCTCTAAACCAGTGGTGGTGAACCTTTTTGGCACGAGTGCCAAAAGGTGACGTCACTAACCAGCGCCGGCACTTTAAGGAACGGTCTTCAATGAGTGACGTCACATCGGGGGAGGAGTGCAGATGCATCTGGGGAGGAGAGTTCCTCTGTGTGTGAGCGCTCTTTCAGTGTAGGCCACGGATCTGGCCTGAAAACTGTCGGATTGGGTCCACAGCCTGTACTGAAGACAGCTTTGGCAACAGCTTGCGTGTCAAAACCGAGGGCTCTGTGTGCCCTTTTTGGCATGCTTGCCATAGGTTCACCATCACTGTTCTAAACCAATAGCCTCTCCTACAGTGCTGATGTAGCCAGGTAAGATACCTACAGCCAATGCTTAGGATTCTCTGAATAAAGGGCAGGACTGTTACAAACCTGAAAACTAGGAGTCAAAGCACACGCTGTATATATCCTAAGCACTTCTAATTGCAACAATTACAAATATTTAAGATTTATAAAAAATAAAAGTCCATCATAACAGAATAGACCAAAAATTCCGGCATTGAAGGCAAAAAGACAGCAATTAGAATGAAGATCAGGGATACTACAAAATATTAAAATAAGGGAAAATAGAAACCATGGCTGCAGAGGGTGGAACACCCCTAGAACCGGAACCCCAACAAGAAACAAAAATCTCACCCAGTATCTCATTGCAAGTGTGAAGGTCTTGAGGAATTCTGAGACCCTACCCTGGGACATCAAAGCTGCTGGTGAGACCTCTTCCAGACATTATATAGACCTGGAGGGTGGATATAATGCAATAAGCAAATCTCTCTGTCTCTCTTTCTCCCTGTCTCTCTATTTCCCTCTGTCTATCTTTTTCTCCCTGTCTCTCTCTTTCTCCCTGTCTCTCTGTCTCTCTTTCTCCCTGTCTCTCTCTTTTTCCCTGTGTCTCTTTTTCTCTCTGTATGTCTCTTTCTCCCTGTCTCTCTCTTTCCTTCTGTCTCTCTCTTTCTCTCTGTCTATCTTTTCTCCCTGTCTCTCTCTTTCCCTCTGTCTATCTTTTTCTCCCTGTCTCTCTGTTTCCTTCTGTCTCTCTCTTTCTCTCTGTCTATCTTTTTCTCCCTGTCTTTCTCTTTCCCTCTGTCTATCTTTTTCTCCCTGTCTCTCTGTCTCTCTTTCTCCCTGTCTCTCTCTCTCTCTTTATGTCTCTTTATCCCTGTCTCTCTCTTTCTCTCTGGAAGTCCTGACACTGCTTGAGTAGTTTAAAACCAGAAAAGAAACAAGAATAGCCAAATTTTCTAAAGTTGAAAACCATTTTCTCAAAAATCAGATGAAAAAGTGAAAAAAACAAACAAATTTATTTAAATTTTAGCATTTGGGGGTTTTTTTGGCCATTTTTCATGAAAAATGAGTGAAAAAGTAGAAAAAATAATTTTCGACTTCAGTATATTTCGCCTTTTTAAGCCTCCCGGATGAAAGAAAACCTTCTCACACTACCTTATACCACAAATAACTTGCCTGACACCATCTAAACCAGCAGAAATATATACAATGTTCATCGGGTATTGTGCACAGACTAGAACGGTTCTGTTAAACACAACCAAATGTCATTGATTATTCATTCTTCTTTTTCACTCTGAATTAATATTTATCTTTTATTAACATACATTGGCAGCTTATTCATTATTATATCATATTATATCATTTATATCATTATTGCCTGAGGTTACTATTATCCCATAGCATTTGTATAAAATAATATACAGTACAATATACAATTAAGCCCTTTGTTTTTCTGTTTCATCTAGATTATGGTACTTATCAATCAGTCAATCTTTAATATGAAATGTGCACCATGGTTTTGTTATAATGTTGTACTATATAATAATTGCCTGTTAAACTATTTTATGTTTCACTATACATCGCTCCTTGTTCTTTCACTGTCCTCAATAGCGCTACTTATGAACGAATTACTTTAGCAATCTATTGATCCTAATGACAGATTAAATGTCTGCCACGAGCTCTTTATAAAGGATAACACTTGCATACAGCTTGCTATTTGAAAGCTTATTGTAGCTTTACTTAGGATCTTGCAAGATCTGAGCTCTGATATTTTCAGCTGACATCAGGAAAACATCTGACACTCATTTTCACTTTATTCTGCTGGCAGCACTTGTTATACAGCGCTTAGCATACAGTGCCTTTGATGTGATTATTATTCAAGTTCTCTTCATGTTATGGGTGGATCTATTGTTAAAGTGTAGGTAAACCCTATTTATAAAGGTTGCCCCATTAAAGTATTGAAAAGTGGAAAAAACGATTAATAAAATACTCACTCACCTTTTCCACACTGCAGCTCTTGTTATCGTTTCTAAAATATTCCTCCTTCCTGTAGAATATGCAGGTGTAGAATGTCACAGACCTGGTGCTAAGTAACCAAACAGAATCCTGCAGGTGTACAATGCCTTAGAGATGCTTCTGACTAACCAATCAAATGCCTGCAGGTGTACAATGCCTTAGAGATGCTTCTGACTAACCAATCAGACTCCTGCAGGTGTACATTGTCACAGAGTTGCTGCCCACCTGTATTTTTAAAGTGCACCCATCAGTCAGCTCAGGATTATTACAGTTTTATAAAGTATGTGACTTTATAATGTAAATCAAGTAATTAGGAAACAAAAAAAAGTTTGCATATTGAAAATCCACTTACTTGAATCTTGTCCAAATTTGAAAGCATGGAAGCTGCCATTTTCTGCCTGACCTGTCACTCAAACACTACAGGAACGCCCCCTAACAAGCAAGCTCTCCTCCCCTGTCTCCAAATCTCACATGCATATGCACTAGCATTATCAGGTTACACAAGCATTATCCACTATACTGTGCACCTGTAAGGGTCCGTCTAACACGAAGGAGGAGAAGGAGACGAACAGCAAGGTACCACAGTGGTCTTGGCACCAGCTAGTCCCTGGGTGCAGAGTCTGAGGAGCCCTCCGGTCTTCACCTTTGACCCCCACAAGGTCGTATGGGCTTTACAGCCGAGGACTCCCAGGTCGCGGTCCCAAGGGTTAGCTGACCACTGGTGGAAGGGCAACAGAACTAATAATGGCCAAGGATTTCCTGGATGTGACTGACTTGTACAGGAAATCCACGGCCACAAATAGCCTTTTATCGTACCACAGTTTCCACCCTTTGCATCTGAGAAACTCCATCCCAAAGGGACAGTTTCTTAGCCTCAGGCGAAATTGCACATTGGACCATGATTACAGATGTAGGGTCACAGAATTAGAAAAAAGATTCTTAGAACGACAATATCCAAAAAATGTAATTAAAAAGGCTAAGAAGAATGTGTGCAAATTGACCCAAAATATGACATTAACCAAAAACTATAGACATACAGACATCAGTGAGAGTGAGAGAAGTAAGATAAGACTTGTCACTACCTATAATAGACAATGGAAGGATATCCAACATATCCTTAAAAAGTACTGGCACATCCTTAAAACTGATGATTTGTTTAGTAAATTGGTACATTTAAATCCATCAATGACTGCTAGAAGAAGCAAGTCGTTGAGAGATTTATTAGTGACTAGTCACTTTGAACGGGCCAAAATACCTCTGAATAGGGGATTTAGAATCAAGGGGTGTTTTCCATGTGGCAATTGTAAGCATTGCAATTTCATACTCAAGACTGACAAAATTTTGGATTGTTTGAACCTCAGGAATTTTGCAATAAGGCATTTTATCAACTGCAATACTACAAATTGTATTTATGCCATAAACTGTCCATGCAATAAACTCTATGTGGGCAAAACAATCCAGAAATTGAAAGAGCGCCTTGGACAACACTTGTCCAATATTCGCTTAGCTGAAAAACATCAAAGTGAATCTAAGCCACTCTCATCCTTGGCCTGTCACAACATGGAGGTAGTGAAAAAGGCCTTAAATATTTAGGCATAGACAGATTGGTCCCAAATAGGAGAGGTGGAGATTTCAATAAGAAATGATTGCAGTTGGAATTGAGATGGATCTACAACCTCAATAGCAAAGCGCCAGCAGGAATTAACAAGGAAATAGATTTTACGCTGTTCATTTAATTACAACTCATTTTTCTCTCTCCAGCTTGTACTATGTTCTGGTCCCTTCCTGTATTTTTGCATTTTTGGATTTTTCGTAAAGAATTCACTGTTCGTCACTTTCACTCTTCATCAAAAAAGTATCATTTCACTTCATCACATAAAGTTGTGGATTGAGTTTTGTGCAAAAATGACAACGTTTGCACAACATTTTGGTTCTTCCATGTTTTCTGAAAAGAATTCATTGCTTGTTACCCTAACTCATTACCACAATAGCATCATTTCATCTCATCATATTTCATCTTATATAGTTGTGGATCCATGCTTTTTGAAAAGAATTCATTGTTTGTCACTTCTACTCATCATCATAAAGGCATCAATTCTTTATATTTCATCACATATAATTGTGGATTAAGTATTTGGTATAGATGACGAATATGACTTATAACCAAAATACTTTTCCAAACATATTCTATCAACATTGTTATTCTCACATCAAAGAAGGAAGATTGCACTTTAAAACATCTCCAATCAGGATTTACCTATGTGCAATGTTATATAATAATGAAATACTATCATCTTTTCATATAAGCAATGTGGTGAAATCCTCATCAATAATGTCCTACTTGTTACAGGATCCATCAATCCTTAAAACTCAAGAGACGATTCTTTGCTTTCACAATTCACTTTAAATGTGATTTTTTTTTTCCTCTTAAAACTTTATTAGTGCAAGATTGTATTCATATGTGTTTAATACTATGTCTCTTTTCTTTTTGATTATAACGAGTGATTTATTTGCATATTTGATTACATTTATGAAAAAATAGTTGTCACCTTGTCAAAGTGTGAACTGTAGGATCGATATTTGTTAAGATCGACACCCACGATCACCATGTAGCACAAGTACTTTATTGACAGGGTTGCCGGGGCGACCGTGCGCTGTTGCGTTGTGGCGTCACGGTATCATGCGTGACGTCATGACGCTGCATGTCGCGGCGCCCCGGCTATCGTGACATTTGGTACCAAATCAAGACATAAAAAACCAGCAGCGTGTAGAAATAGTTGCACTGCGGGAAGAAGCCTGAAGCGAAATGCGTCCAGTCTTTCAGGGGGAACCATTTTATCTGAAAGCATCGGCTCTGAAGGATTATCTGAACTCCTCACTCCTACGGCTCCCTGGGCTCCATTTGGGTAACTCAATATGCTATGCTTTATCTCTTCATGCTTTGACTTGTGATGTGGGGCTAGGATGCAGAGTGGCTTCAGAATACATCTTATGATATGAGATTCATTATCCAATTAATTACTAATTGACAATCTGTTCAAACAATTCTTCCATGATAGTGATTTATGTGTATATTCCCTCTGTTTATAGAATATATGTTCTAAAATAGAACATTTTTGTTTTTAATTGTTTTTTCATTGCAATCTATTTCTCACATTTTCCTGTTATTAATTGGTATAAATAAAGAATCTTTTTAGTGTGCACCAAACAAATAGGTTTTCTGCTTTCTTCTTTGCAAATATCGTTATAATACCCAGCTGGAAGCACCTATTTGTTATTTATGGTCCATTTCAATTTTCCTGTGCTCGCTAGCCTTTTCTGTTTTCATACAAAATGGCCAAGGCTGAGTCAAGCAATGCAGGTTAGGGTACAGGAACAGACAGGCAACTATAAATGCAGGAAGCAGGCAGGTTGACAAAATAGGTTTAATTAATTGGTGGTTATAATCCTGGAGCAATGTTGACGCTTCACCAGTCAAAGATTTTCAGCATTTAATTGACTAAAATTCCCACCCACTGGCTGAAGCGAATCAACAAGTTAATTAAAGGCACTTAACAGGTCATAGTAGCTCCTATGTTTAGTATTGCAATGTGTTATAAGAAAACCTCACCTTTAACTGAGAGCACACAAAGAAAAGTAGAAGCCTTTAATTATTAGAATTTTATATTATATTTTATCTATATAATAAAGCTTTTACATCAGAAATCTCTCATAATCAAAATAATCGGAGCTACTAAACAAAAACTTTATAAAAAATAATAAAATAATCTAAATTAACTTAATGACTATTGCGGTGATAACAATAATAAAGATTCTGCGCTTGCAAAAAATACATGATAATCACATAAACATACCGAGGGATAAAACATAACAAAAATAAACAATAAATAAACAATAAATAAACATGGTATGAAATGGGTTATAGCAGATAGTCACAAGAATGGGACACCATCATTATCGATAAAAAATGAATAAACGATATATATAAACATCGCACATAAAGTAGCATAATGAAAGTGCACAAGGAATAAGGAAATAACTAAACTAAGCTAGAAATAATGTGTAGTGTCATGTGAACGTGTGATAAATAAGGAGGAGGTGTGAGTGAACTGTGAAGGAGTTAAGGGGGTGATTCAGGAAAGTCCGAACTTACCTGGCGATCCTTTGATTCACTTCGCAGAGACTGGTACGCGCTGCCTGCTCTCCTGTATGCGGAGATTAGCAAACGCTTTAAAGGTATTCCAGTCTCATGAGGCAACTCGAGTGGTCATGAGGTGAGCCGAAGTACCTTTAAAGCGTTCGCTGATCTCCAAGTGCAAGGAGCGCATACCAGTCTCTGCGAAGTGAATCAAAGGATCGCCAGGTAAGTTTGGACTTTACTGAAATTACCCCTATGGGGGTAATTCACCATTGTGCAGAGTGAGGCCCGGATCCTTCGCCTCACTTCACACATGGTGTTATGCGCTCGCTGATGTCCAGCACGCGGACATCAGTGAGCGCTGTAAAGGGATTCCAGTCTCGGCGAGGCGACTCGAGTGCTCTTGCTGAGACTGGAATTCCTTTAAAGAGCTCGCTGATGTCTGCGTGCAGGACATCAGCAAGCGCATAACACCATGTGCGAAGTGAGGCGAAGGATCTGGACCTCACTTCGCACAATAGTGAATTACCCCCTAAGAGTAGAGAGAATAGACTGTTAATAAAACTGTACAAAGATAAGATAAAATGATACTAGTCTACAAAATAGTCCAAGTCCCGTTCAGAGTTGAGACCCTCGGGTTGTCTAGTATGGAGATGAAAAATCCAAAAAGCCTCTCTCCTGTTCAAAAGTGTAAGGGGGTTATTCACTAAAGTCTGAATAGTTGCGTATAGGTGCAAATTCACCAGATAAAGACAGTCGCATTAGGCTGCTACTGTCGCAGTCGCGTCTTTATAATGAGAATATTATTGCAGTTGCGACTTTATTATGGGAAAATTGTCGCAATCTTAACTTTCCAAAATTGTCGCGACTTTACAATGGGGAAATTGTAGCAGATTTACTATGGGAATCCACTGTTTGCGAATTCAACAGTCGAATTTGCACCTTAGTGAATAACCCCCTAAATATATATCCTTTATATATATTGTTTAACAAGTTTTTATTTATAATGAAGATTTCCCCTTCTTGTGACTATCTGCTGTAATTATCTCATACCAGGTTTATTTCCTTTATCGTCTCACTGTGCCTGTGGTTAAATGTTCATGAATACGAATGAAATTTGATCTAAACCTGCTGGACCAGGCTCTGTGCACAGGGTTGTCTGCAAGATCTGTCTTCAGCTTTCCAATAAACTCCTGCACCGACTTATCCTAAACTACTACTATCCATACGAGAAAGGGTAAAGAAATGTTCTGTTCCCTTTATTGCTACATCACAAAGCACTGTTCATTCTGTGAAGATGAGTACTGTAGTATTATATGAGTAGAGGGGTGAGTACTGTAGTATTATATGAGTA
>WMED01021789.1:0-11827 GCA_019650415.1 Pipa parva
GCACAGATGCTTTTATTAAAGTGAAGTTAAATCTAGGTGACGGAGCCTCTTTAAGCAGTGTCATCTGCTGCAATTTGACATCAAAACTGTTATCAAAAAAACATTAAAACCTTTAAGAAAATGTGGACTGTTGTACGACTGTGGCAAAATGCCACCCAACTTTTTTCATAAGCAGGAAGCTAAAAATATATATACACAAAGCATTTTGTTGTTATCCCTAATCCAAAATCTGTTTATGATGCATGTGGAGGGAATAGGTGGAATAATTGCTGGTTATTCATCTGTAATACTTGTGCATGTAAAATATTTCCCAATAGACATCTAGCACCTGCTGGCTTTCATTAGAAAGCCCAACAGCTACTAAGTTGATGTACAATAACAGAAGATAGTGCGCATATAGTGATGTGTAAGGTCTTGAGCAAGACAATGTAAGGAGCCTACACCATATCTATGATTTTGAATCCACCTGATTTTCATCTCTAGCTACTCACTAATCTCCAGGATGTTTGAGTGACTGATTAAACCATCTTTTTTCCAATCAATCTCAACGATGTTTGAGTGACTGATTAAATCATCTTTTTTACAATCAATTTTCATTTCTGCTACTCCAAAAAGGTCTCTTTTATTGGATCAATAAGGTGGATTTCAAAATTCATAAAGTAACTTTGCAATATTTTGTGTACTGGAAGAGTTATAGAATTAATGATTGATTTTGCATTTGAACTTCTGTTTTATCCTAAGAATCTTAAGGAGTAAGGGTCCAGTTGTATCATTTTGGACACAACTGGACTCAGCCTGCTTCTGAGATTGTACAGGGGTAAGGCAACTGTGCAGACAGTAGAAGGTTCTCAGTTCAAATTTAGGCAGAGATGACATCTGCTATATTAAATAAAAGATTATTATTACTTTAATCTAGCATTGATATATTATGCAGTCCTTGCTTGATGGAGCTTACAATCTAGTTTTCCCTACTCAGTCACACACACACAGATGTATGTTTTTGGGAAGAACCCCACACAGGTGTTTGGAGAACATACAGTATAAACTCCATGCAGATGAAGTACAGGGTGCAATTGAATCTAGAGCTCAGTACTGCAAGGCAGCAGCAGCGCTAACCACTGAACCACTGCACTGCCCATCTCACAAGAAACCTAATTAGATATATATTATAGCATATTCTTATTTAATATATATTATCTTAAATAGAGCAGGCATCTGTATGCTTAAATGGATTGCGTAAAAGGTTTGTATATCACACCTTCAATGTGGCCAGTAAAAATGTATTGCTACCTCAGTTTTTAACTTATTTTGTTTTCTATTTACTCTATGTCAGTGTGCACACACTATATAAAGGATTACATCATGAAAATTAACTTATACATATTAACTATATAAAAATATAGTAAATAGATTCACAATAGATGCATAATGACATTATAATGCTTTTATTTACAGGTCAAGATAAAAAAAAAAAGATGTTTTCACTGCCAATGAATAAGTCACTTCTAAAGATCAGAGAAAAACCTCCCCATTTCAGCAATACATATCATTTTAAAAATAAAAGCAGAAGAAAACTATGCCATGCTGACATTCAATTATTTTAAAATTATTTTAAAAAATGAAATACCAATATAAAAACAGGATATTTTAGAATTAGGGTGTTTTATTATATGTATTCATGGATCAGATGAGTATTCTGTGAACAGTGTAGGCATCAGGGCTTGTAGTCTGATAAAATATCTTGTGTTTCCTTTAAATTCTGTTTCATATCTTTACATGATATTCTATGCTGCCCTCTAGTGTGCTTTGTTTTGTGAGATCAGTTATTTATGAAACTAAGACTAGATTTAACCTGGTGTATTATCTGTTTCTAGGGAGTATGGAAAATGCAACTCAAAGAATATACTCCTTTTTTGAAGGAAAATAATATTTTCTTTTTTTTCTCACTAAGGGGCGAATTAAACTTTGGTTTGGAGTGATTTCGGTGTTTTGATAAGCATATTTGTTTTTTACTTAAACATATTCAATGTATTTCTGTGGAAGACCACTGCTATTTTCCTGCCTAAGTATAAAGGTCTAAGTGCCATTTTCTATTTACAAGAATCAGACAGAACTTTCAGTAATAAAGCATAAATACTGAGGTCTGTTTATCAGTTTTAGCATACAGACAGCAACATCATAATCCAAAATGTATTACACACTACTCTGTTAGACATGCTTTGGTCTAGGTCATAGATCAATGTTAAAAGGACCACAATATCCAAACACAGTCAGAATGTTTATAATATAACATTTGCATATGGGACATTCTGTATCATAAATGCAACTAACATCACAAAAGGATATTTACATGCCATGGATTTGCCATATTTATTTACATTCACATTTAAAAGATATTCTGTGTATTTAAAAAGCATCTCCCAAATAATAAAACATTTATGAATAACTGGCTACTTAGGGGAATTATGCAGTTTTCAATACTGAAAATCTAATTAAGGTAAAATTAAAAGCGATGAATACACAGGGATTTCTTTATAAAGAAGCTAGAGATCAGAATTTGCTGTGTGACTATCCAAAACTCTATCTAATATTAACATGCATGTGCTTGTGTTATCATTACAGTGCAGACACACAGAATTCTTGCAGTGACATTTCCATTCTGCTTGGTCACACTCTTTTTCATATCTTTTTAAGATGCAGACATTTTTTTGTGTGTTCAGACATAGGATTACTGAACAGATTACTTTGTATACATACAGTATTGCATTATTTTTTCTGTTTCACATTAAAGGACTAATGCATTGTCTGAAACCTCCAAATGTTCTGGTGTTTCACCCATAACTTATATTTTATAGGATATGAAATTCACTAAAATGACAAAGACAATCTATATTATAGTGCTGACTCTGCATACATGCTGCACAGTTATGTGGCCATGTAGTCTCAGTGAACAGACTGGTAGTGTAGTACAGAGCATCATTTGCGAATTCCTAGGCACTAGCTTCAAGGCTGTAGAAATGGTTTCTGTATTTGTGTGTGATGGTTTTTCTAAATGCAAATGCTGTATACTGTATCTGCTTACCTAACATGAATGTGATGTAGAAAGTGACTGCCTATTGATTTTCTATTAAATTTAAAATCCTACACTCAAATATACAGTAGATGCACACCAACATACAGTATATACCAGAATATGTTCTATTTCATGTGAATATGGCTATTGACATTTTTATATAGTGCTACTATATTACACAACACTTTACAAAGTTTTATCATTCACTTCAGTCCCTGCCCCATGGAGCTTACAATCTAGTTTTCCCTATTCAGTAACACACACATGTTTTTGGATTGTGGGAGGAAACCCAGGGTGGAACCCAGCAGTGCTAACCACTGAGCCATCACACTTCCCATACACACATAATTGGCATTGTTCTTTTTTCAAACTAAAACTACAATATACAGACAATGAACAGAGCTGACTTTAAAATGTAACACTGCATTCTAACATGTAACCTTGCAGGGGACATTTATTAAAGTCAAAAAGTTTTTCTACTAGTTAATGCAGAAGAAAACTCCTGTTCTAGATTGTTGTTAGCCCATTAGTCCCTATGGAATTGGTCCTGTCACTTCTCCATAGTTGAAAAAGATTTTGAATCAAAAAAATAATTTAATATCAATATGGATCTGAAATGGAAGGTGAACCTAACAGAAAACATTTCAAGATGGGCCTCTGTCAACTGATATATTATTAATATCAATAATGATTTATTTAGATGGGGAAACATTTTTATAGATCCTTTATAAATCAGGGGAATCAAAAAGTACAAGGAAATGAAAAGTGAAAGTAAATCAGGGTGAAGTTAATCAATATGGTCAGAATGGTCTTAGTAAATATCCCTCTAGTTTAAGGGACAATACATCTTTAAAAAAAAAAGTTATTTCAATTTATTGGCCACCTAGTTGTAAGTACATCAGGTGTTAAAATAACAGGTTTAGTCTTACTGGTTTTAATAATCATAGCATTATCAGAAAAACAAGCACTTGCAACAGAGGTTTTGTTACCTCTACAGTCTGTTACTTGTATGCAGTATTTATATTACTAAGCAGCTTTCGACTCTTATCTGTTTTAGGCTGCTTTTCTTTATTTTTTTTCAGTCTCTCAGAGGTGCATTGCACTGAGTTCCATAATGAAAGCAAAAGAGAATTTGAACTAGTTTCAGAAGGAAGGAGTGAGCTAAGCCCTTAACTAAGGGAGAAGAGGACAGGATTAGCTGAAAACCCCTTTTCCAGGTGCTTTTTTCTTCAATTGTTTTTTGCCTAAATCTGTAATTTTAACACTTGATTCATGACAACATGATCCAAGGTACAATGAGTTAAATGTATGTTATTCTTGAGCAGTCTATAATCATTATAGGGGTAAAGCAACAGGTTTTGGGTGCACTAGTACTTAGTAGACCAAATAAAATAAATGTATTGGGTAAACAAAAAAACTGAAAAGAAATGTAAGTCCTTATAAAAAGAAATCCAAAAAGTAACTGAAAAAGAACAATGACATAACAATTAAGAACGCAGACAAAAGGGGAATGGTTGTCTTTGTGGAAGCATCTAACTACATTAAAAGCAGATTGAATTAAAAGAGGATCTTACTAAGCTACGCTGTAGAAAACTGAAATTCATGATTTTGTGTCTTTCCACTGCTAACAATTTCTGTATTAAAACCAGCTACTCAATTGACTGACTCCATTGTGCCACTAATGGATTTCATGCTTATTAGCATAATTTATTGGATAATCTATTTGCCTGCATGAGTGTCTGTATTGAAAATCATTTTTTCACTCAATAAACTAACTGTTTCATAGAAAAATTGAAGAGACACTTTCTTTCCACCAGCTTTATGTCCCAGACATATTTTCAAAATGTAGTAGATATCCTCATTGTCTAACCAGCTAGAGAATGTCACCTTCTATGTTTCCATTAAAGCATCAATAATTACACCCAACAGTCAATCTTTGCATAAATACGCATTAGTTTTCTGGACATCACAACCAACATGTATCTACATGCCACAAACCCACAGAGAAGTTTTCTTCCCCAATATATAAAGTAACTTCACTGTAAAAAAATGAAGAACCAATGTATTATTTTGGGCTAAAACCAAAAAAAACTAACAATGGACGGGACACTACTGGTTGTCATGTACAATCCACAAAAACATAGCCAAAACTAACAGAAATACTACACATAGACAAAAGTTTATTTCCTAATAACTAATGCAATTCTACATACAACATTCCAACCTCCAGAAATTGTAGTTCAAAATCAGGTTTATTCTGGAAGTATCTCAACAATGAATTGAATGAAACATCCAGGAGCAAGACTAAAACCAACGTCAGCCATGGTCACAACAAACATGCACAATGTAGATAAAAGCTCCCCCAAAGCAGTGTACATTTGTTTTTAACTTTTTTCACATTAAATTAAAACATTACATATAGATATAGTTGTAAGGTACTGAAAAGCTGAATTTTTCATTTGACACAATTCATTGGAATAACCTAAAACATTTAAAGCTATTTTTTCTTTGGCCTGCAGGTACATTTTCTATATAATTTTGAGTTATCTTAACTCAATGTATTGAAATTTTTCAATCCTATCACATTGTGTTAAACGAGAATATCATCTCAGCTACATGTGCACTCTGGTTGAGCTGCCTGCTTTGTCAAAAAAAAAAAAAAGAAAGAAAGAAAGAAAGAAAAAGAAGAAAAAGAAAAGCTCACAAATTCTCCAAACAAACAATATTGATCAAAGCACAAGTCTATAACACTGTTGGCCACTGTAGCTTTGCATTGTCAAATATGTATGAGACAAATACAATGGTAGGAAACCATTGTTTTGGCCCAATAACTGCATTATTGACTTAAATATTGGCATTGTAAAATGAAACTTCAGAAAGCTAATTGATAAGATAAACTCACAAACACATAAACATGTCAACATTTGATACCTTACAAAAAAGTATTGCATGCAGAAAAACATTCTTGGGTAACTATGTATCCAAACTATTCAACTATTTATTTTCTTCTAAGGAAAATTTACATGTTTGTCTCACTTCAAATTTCCACTTTGAATTCATCTGTTGTAATTGTATTTTCTATTTCCTCTTATGTATCTGATAAAGAATCTTGGACTACATCATGATAGCTTGGATTCTTTATAAGTAAATAGATATATAACATGTAATAATAAATCTAAAAAAAAATGGTTTTAATTTTTTGCCAAAGTATTGGTGGCGATTTTAAATTTGACATAAAATGTTGACAAATTGCTGAAATGGAAGAGTCACACTTGCCAAACTAATCATTCTATATTGTGAAGAAACTGAGTATAATTGGTAAATGATGCAGTCTAAATCCTGTTGATCCTGCCAACAGTAAATTTCTATAGGGTGAAGGTTCAAAATATCAAAGCAAGAGTGGTACTATAATATTTACCCGTAAAAAATTTTATTATGACAATAGAGCTACATATACACCTATACACATTTTGTAAACATCATATATATATGGTAAATAAGCTAGTAAGAAAATTGATTACAACAATAGCATTTGAGCCTTGTTTGTTACTAAAGTATCACTCATGGAACTCAAAAGCACTGTTATTGTTATCCTGTACTGCAAATTGTATTTCCTTGGGTTTATATTATCATGCTAAATTTAATGGGTGCATTTTCTGAGGTTTTTGAATAAGATTTTGCTGATATACAGTATATATATATATATATATATATATATATATATATATATATATATAAAAGATTGACGCTGTAAATTATGCCACCACATATGTGAAGATACCATAGCTAGACATGGGGATAAAACCTACAATATTAATGGATCCTACACCTACAGTACACCACTGCCAATGTACAGTAGAGTACATGATACAGTGTACTGCATCTGAGAATAGCTGCTACATTGGAGAAACTAGGCAGAAACTCCAAATGAGGATGAACCTGCATAGACAATCCATTCACCCACCTAACAATGAAGAAACGTGTACTCCAGTTGGAATCCATTTTAACTTAAGCAATCACTCAATTACTAATCTAAAAATCAAAATACTCAAAGGGAACTTTAAAAACACACTAGAAAGAACAACTTTAAAACTCAAAATGATAATGCATTTTAATGCCAAGAATACAGGACTCAATGTAGATCTTGGATTTCTGTCTCACTATCATAACTTTATTTAATGGTAAAGTATGTATTTTTCTCTGTGTGCTTTGAAGCTGTGATCATTTTTTTTACACAGAATCCCATCCCCCTCTCCTTCCCCCACCTGTCAGCTTGAATCTATTCCTAGCAGTATTTACAACACCTGATTGCTTTATGATGCAATAATTTGTTTATGTGAATATGTTTTTTTGCCTTTTCTCAATCTCACTATCATACCTTTATATTATAGAAAATTATGCATTTATTTATATTAACTTTTAAACTGTGAGTTTCTCTGTACCAAATAATTCCACTACCAACCCCCCTCATCACTTGTCTAGTCCAGCTGAGTTCTGACAATATTTATGATTGCTCCAATAGTCTGTTTATTTTAGTATAATATCTTGTTGCCTGTACTTAGTATTGCTTGAGACTTGGGAAAGGGAAGAACAGACCTATCGAAAGCTTGTCTATTGAAACTGACTGTTAATCTAAATAAAAAACATATCACCAAGTATTGCAATACTCATTTTATATATATATACACACATATATACGTATATATATACAGTATATATATATAGATCATGAACTGATAGGAATTTATGAAGTCATAAACTGCAAGGATTTTACTTTAAGTTTAAGTGAGGTTGATAGTCTTTTCAATTGACCTTTTGATGAAAAGATCATTGGTACATATTAGAGAAATATTAGCCATATACCCATTTATTTTTGCCTGCAGCTGTCCTTTACCCAGTACAGGAATCATTTTAACTTTTCTTATTGAGCAAAAGAGTCATTCAATGGCACAGATAAACAGAAAAGGGGACAAGGGACATCCTTGCTTAATACAATGCATTAAATTAAATCCATCTATCATGAAACCATTGACTAAAACCTGACTATAGTATGTCTCATAAAAGGGTTTTAGAGATAAAAAAGTTTTTTTCTTAAAAGACACAAGAAATACTATAAAATAATTTCTAAAAGATCAGACATAACATTGCCACTGCTACATGTATTTAACATACTATTTGCTGTCTCTCATTAGATTGGTTACTTGGTGGGTTGCACACCTGAAAATATGATACACCTGGACTATAACCTACTTTAATTGACGGTTGATCAGTTTCCGAGAATTTTTTAGTCAGTAACATTGTTATAAGCCTCTGTTTTTTTAAATCTGTCTTGTTGCCTTCCTTGAGCATCAACATAATTACCCCTTTTTACCAAGACCATGGTATCTCTTTGCAATTACAATATATCCTAAAAAAGGAATAATCTGTAGAGCGAAATTTAATAAACTCGAAAAGACCCAATTTCATCTTTTCGAATTTATTTTTGTGAGATCTTGGTTGCAAATATCAACTGATTTTTTTTTTTGTAAGTGTGTGTTAAGGTTTTCATAGAACTGTCTATTTTATTTGTCTTTCTGAACACCAATTTTCTTAAAATACTATATAATTCTCTTTTTTATAACATCACACAATGCTACAATATCAGAACCATACATTTTTATTCAGCAATGTTTAAAAATCATAGAAAAAATTACCCACAAATTGTCCTCCAAAAGGCTGACATTTAGCAAAACTTCTTTATTTTCTTGTGTGCATATTAATGTACAAAGGCATTGGTCATTAAAACATAATCAATTTTTGAACCATGGTCCCTACTTCCACAAGTGACCTTTTTATTAACTAGTGCATCTTTATGCAAATGAATAAACTATCTGCAGCAAATTACTGGAGCCAAGTCTACAAGGAGAAAGCTGATCTTTGCTTGTGGTATTCATTTGGTGTTTCCCACCCACATTATCCTTTTATTTTTTTCAGGTTCCCCAGCAAGTGAGTCTGTCCACTGCTGGATGCAGTGGGATGCTCAGGAAATTTGCATAAAAATATTCTTCATCTACTCTCCCATATGGCATTCTTTCCAATTTTTCAGTTGCCAGAGCTTCCTATTGTCATCCAGGTCATTTAATAGTGATTTCTATTTTCTGTTCTGAAATAGGGACACCTCCCCTCTAGCGGAACATATGGCTAGATTTTCTTTTTTACCAACAGCAAGGCTTATTGCTCAAGAGCACAATACCTATGTAGCATCATCTGATAAACTGCCTGCAGGGTTCTTATCTTTAACAGGATCAGCAGAATCTTGGAGCCTGATAAAGATCATTCATTTTATTTTCTATGTTCAGTATACTTATCTTTGACTGTTTTTGTGAGGGCAATTAAAATAGACATCACACACTGCCCAGCAATAATTACACCTTTTATGTTTATGGATTTCTTTTCTTATGTACATCTCATGCCCTCATTTCTTCTAAATACATTTTAGATTTTACAGATGTTACAGATGGAAATATTCAGTGGAGATGACCTTATCTATGGACTCAATGTACAGGGCTTATATGCCATCATTTTACAATATCAGACATTCTGGACAATAAAACAGTAAGATAAAACCTATAGATCAAGTGCTGGATTTCTTTTATGAACTATAAGAGTTGGTGTTATTTGTTGTTGGTATTTATTTTAGTTTGAGGGTAGATTATAGCTTTCTAGTTTAGAAATAGGCTCCAACCACATAGCTCCAATAACTTAAGAGTCGCTAACACAACTCCCTACACGTACAACACCTACCACTGAGCTAAGGAGAAAGGCATGAATCAGATACAATCCGCACAAAACTCATAATTAGATACCAAACCCCTAATTACTGTGAACTATGGTGCTGTAATAACTATATGTATTGTACAAGTTTAACTGTTTTCCCATATTCCCCATCTTTTTTTTCTGTACCCCAAATTGAGCTTTGTTGTGTTTTTATTGGTTTAACAATGTAAAAGAGATCTGAAACAAACAAAAAAAAGAAAAATCAAATAAAAATATATTAAAAAAAAAAGAAATAGGCTCCAACATGGTTTCACTTTATGCCAAACTACATATGAAACTTACATTTCGCTATTATATATATAGAGAAAGTCCCCTAGTAGAGTGGTAAATCATTTCCTTAGATTGGGAAAAAACTGCTGTTCCCACTGTACATCCGTCATAGTACCAAAAGTAATCCAATAAATCTGCAGAAAGGGAAGCAAGCAGACCAGGTAGTGAGCTACCAAATAATTTTATTGGGTTGCATCTTACATGTTTTGGGCGCTGGGCCCTTTATCCAAAGACAGTGCTAATATCAAACATCCTGGTTTAAATGTAATGCATTAGTCCCTCCCCTCTGCTGTGGACCTATCCACAGCAGAGGAGACAGAATAATAATCAGGTGTAATCTTCACACACCATTGGTGAAAAAAAATACATTAACAACATAGATATAAGGGTGACTGCATCAAGCATTTGACCGCCTCACTAAGTTCAATCCAACATATTAAATCATATAGTTGGAGCAACAGTCCAAAACATTTTTTTAAAGTCCATAGAGTCTGACTCAGCCTCAGGCAATGCCCTTAGCCTACCTGAAAAAAATGCATAAATGTACTTGAAACATATAAGTAACACATCATACATCATGCCCCTTTAACAATTTAGCTTTAACATTACTTTACATCCCATTATCACTATAGTAGTATACTATATGCTTACCACCTGGCGTGGGGTTATCAGTATATCAAAGGCAAACTCAAAATCTGAAAAAAGGCAGAAAAATAAACAGTTATAAATGGCCTTATAGAAATGGTTTAAGGCTCCACATATCATTCAAACCTATAGGGTACATGGTTTCTAATTTCTTAATCCAATAATTTTCTCTTTAGTTAAGTAATTTCTTAACATCTCCCCCTCTTAAAGGTTTCTTAATTACTTCCAACACCATCCATTTTAGCTGGCTCACTTGGTGTTTCATTTCAGCAAAATGACTAGATACTGACGTATCATTAGAGGTTTTACTCTAAAAATTATTTATTTTGCCTTAGTGTTCGTTAATTCATTCTTTATAGGGCAAAAGATATTAAAGTCAAAAAGACCGAAGTCAGTCTTTTTGAGTTTATCCTGTGAGATTATCTCTTGATTTTTTTGATTGAATTTTTGATTGGATTTATCGATGGAAAGTTAGCCATACTTTACATTAGTAGTATGGCTACCTTTCCATTGAAAAATTACATCGAAAAACTCAAGAGCTAATCTCGTGGGATAAACTAGAAAAGACAGATTGGTCTTTTCGACTTTCACCCTATGAATCAGTTTTGTGCTGTCCTCCTAATGAGTGTAGTGTACATAAATTTATAGCCAGGTAAACTCCTCCCTGAAAAACTCACTGACAAGGAGCTAGGTCCAATTTCAGCTTTTATTATTCAGGTTGGGGTAAAACTGGGAAACACAAAGGAACAAAGCTTTACTATCATGTGGTAGCACAATAAACTAAATATTAAACTGTACATTACAGAAATATATATGTGCCTGTACCACAATAGGAGATAAGCTGTATAAATTCAGGGATGTATACAAGTACAGCATATATACAGGGGTTAGACAAAAAAACTGAACCACCTGGTTTTAGACCACAATAATATATTAGTATGGTGTAGGGCCTACTTTTGCGGACAATACAGCATCAATTCGTCTTGGGAATGACATATACAAGTCTTGCACAGTGGTCAGAGG
>WMED01021790.1:0-11826 GCA_019650415.1 Pipa parva
AGGTCCCTGCCCCATAGAGCTTACAGTCTAAATAGGAGGAAGACTTACATAAACAGATAGCAGGATGACAAGTGCAGTAGCATAAAGTGATGGTTCATTTCGCTATAGTTGCCAATTAAATCAGAAAATAAAATTATTTTTTTTTAAATGCATGGATATTTTTATGCCCCTATTACAGGCAATTAATTAGTCAATCAGCCATTTTAACATACAAGTAGCAAAATGTCTGGCATCCAAATAAGATCACCATAATCAATGCTGCAACCAACCTGCTAGTGGTGACGTTACTGGCTAGATATAGTTTTTTTAGTTTACTTGAACCTACCACCTACATATATTTTGCTTAAATAAGGAAAAGCTAAAGAAGATACATTATGGATTGTGCTTAGAAATTTCTGACACTCAAGACAGGTTACATTATTTAATGGAGCTTACTGTATTTTGTTTCCCACAGAACACGTCCAAGGAGTCTCATAGGACACCCAATTGGCCACTACCCCAACACCATCAAATGACACAGCAGTGCAAATGGAGAAGCATAGCCAGATGCTGTATAGAAAAAAAAACCAGTTTTTTAAATTTAGCAGATTTGTTTGTGTTTTGTTGCATCGCATGTTGATAAGACTATTATTTGATCCAATATGTACAACTCTACTATTGATCTCAAGACTATACAAGGTCAATTAAGTGATGCTTAGTTGCCAGTTTTATGTGGCATTTGTTGCCTGGAGGGCACTTGACTCTCGTACATAGACTAGTGTCCCACAAACATTTCCATATATATATATATATATATATATATATATATATATATATGCATCAAAATATTATGAGTTCACAATGACATGGTTAATGGAATGTGCTAAGTATGTCAGTATCCCAGAACAACTAATAAAAGGAGGTCAAGATTAATCATTTTACAAATCAGATAAAAAAACTGAAAACATAAACCATGGACAAGATTAAGGCACACATGACAGACAGGACATATGAGAATGAGCTGATGTGGTCACCTTGCACTCAATACTTAGAAAATCAAAACAATCAGACATAAAGTTAGACTATAATTTTATTAGTCAACAGGTACAGAATACAATACTATAACAATGGAATACAACAAGGTCAAATATAAAGGATAATCAAACTTATTTGGGAAAGGAAAAATAAATAATTAAGTGAGAAAAAGAAGAGAAATAAGGTTATGCAATAAACAACCGAATATAACAAAAAAAAAATTAAGATTGTGAACAAACTTCTTAAAACTGAGCTACAACAAGAAACTGTATAAATATTGTACATAATAGATAATACTTGTTGTGAGAAATGAGACAAATTTAATGAATCAAACGTTGTTACAAAATGTTGTGTTACATTGCATTGAAAAATTAAATAAACTCAAATTAAAAAAAAACTGAAAACAAAGAGGGTCATGGCTACAGTATTTGTAATACTATTTGCACCATTTTTGTTTTCAATTTTTGGACCTGTCATTCTTTTGGACACATTGTGTTAAATTCATGGTTATAAATTGTCTCATTCTTCACTGATGAAGAGTAAGATATAGTTTAAAACATTGTTTTAAAGTCAACAATATCTTTTCGGTGAGGGGAGGTAAAGTTGTCAGTTTAACATGGTGTTTCTAACTGACATTAAATTTGCAGCCAACAATGTCACGTGACCATTCATTGTTATTGACAATGTAGGAGACAACTTTGTATCAAATATTTGGTACATTGTTTGATAGTGCTGTTGGTCTGTTGGAGTAGGGAGAATAGGCATTGTATTGATGCACATGCATTATTACATCAAACAAAACAATGCAAAGACACATGTGTTGCATTTTGGTGCCAATATTACTAGTATATAAAACAGGGCAAAATGGTGTGTTATGTGGCAGCTCTACGATTGCTGGGTTCCAAAGTGGTGACAAGTTTATTTAATGCATCATATGATGGTAACCCAAATAGGTTACTCATCTGCATCTCCACAAGTGGATAAAGTGGTGGTCCAACAGTTAGCTTAAAAAATCCAAGCCATATGGATAACTGCACCCTGGTATATCATGTGATTACACTGGCAATTTCTATCTAAGGAACTACTAACTGCACCAGCGGCATGCCTAAAAATCTATGTGGCATTTAGTCTGAGGAAAAGTCAATGCTGTTAGCGAGCTCCTTCAAAACATGTCCAGTTGCAAGAAAAGGCTGAGAGATATTAACGATATTTGTTAAGCCATCTTTTACTGTGTTAACATCAGAGTTGGTTTCCATTATATACATTCTATTCCCTTTAATAGTTATTGAAAACAGAGGATGCAGCACAAACCTTATCATTTAGGTAGAAATGTGTTTTACATTACCTTGACAGGGGAATACAATAGACAAAGCAGGATTGTCTTGTTGCTAGGTATGTGATATCACCTTTAGAAGAAATGAGAAAGAGATATCAGAGATGTGAAGAGGTGTTACTCTAGGAGGAACATAAAATTCCATTCATCGTAGAATTACAGTGTGTTTGGAATGAAAACAAAGAGCTTATGGTAAAATATTATGAGTTTTGTTTTAGCCTATGATTAAAATAACTCTTTGAGTTCTCTATGTTACAGGCTGTAAAGTGAGAACATTTAAGACCCCTAGACCGGACCTTGAGGAACCCCAAGGTATAGGATTATTGATGAGGACTGGTTAGCAGAAGATACACAAAAGGAAACATTGTTAGAGGTAAAAAAAAAGTAAAGAATGGCAAAAACCCCAGGTACCAAGCTAATTTTATATAGAATATGGAGAAGACGGCATCATCAACAATGTCAAATATAGAGAATATTTTAAAAAAAGAAAAATACAATCCTGTATGAGGATTGTATTTAAAAAAGATGCTCCTGCTTTTGCACAGTGTATAAAGGTTTATAATGATTCTCATAAACTCTATACTCTCTCAGTGGACTACTACACTTCTATTGTGACTCTTGTCACAAATACACTAGCCTCCTTCATAACAATGTACTTCTGTATTTTAATCAGTTACAGATAAAATTCCAACTAAATCTAAATTGTTAAATATAGATATGTCTATTTTAGCTATTGGCGACTGTACACAAATGAGACTCTAATCCTGTTTATACTGTTTTGCCTTTATTAAAATTAACTAGGACAACTATATGCTTCCAACATCACCTTTTGTAAGGAGAATGACTGGATTACTTCAAAATGGAAACTTTGAATTTATTTGAGTGTACCCTGGATTGTTTGAAAAACCAGGATATATGCACAATGCTATGGTATTTAGATTTTGCACGCTAGCAGCAGAGCTTGCCTGGAATAATGAAGCTTTGGTGGCAGTTTTTTTGGGAGGGTCTGGCTTCCCACGTCAAGAATGAACTGGCTTCCAGAGACTTACCATTTTCCCTTCCTGTTTCTGTTCCATCAGAAGAACCCTTGCAATTGGAGGGGCTTAGGATAACTCCACAAGAGCGAACCCACCAGGTGTCCTAAGGTTTATGTCTGTATTGTGGTAGTATGGGTCAATCAAGTTTTCTTGCCCAGAACCTGCTAAAAGAGTAAAGAAATCCAATCATGATAGTTTAAGTAAGGTTTCAGTAGGGACAGTCCACTTTGACCACTAATATATTACACTTTTATTTTTGCTTACCCCTCCTATAGTTATTTTCCAAGTAAGGCCCATTAATTTTGCTAAACTTTATTTTTTCCCTGTTTTCCATTCCCCATCTTGGTTGCCTCGCTAAGGTTCTGTTAGTGACCTGCTAGTTTTTGTTATAGGGCACCGGTGAAAAGGAGATTTTAGAGGGGGTTGAATTTTGCTAAACTTTATTTTTGCCATGTTTTCCTTCCCCTTCTTGGTTGCTTTGCTAGGGGTCTGTGCCAGTGACATGCTAGCCTTTTTGCACCAGGGATAGGGAGGGGATTTTAGAGGGGGGCTTATGGGTGGTAATGTCATGAGTGGCGCTGGCCTGCTGCAGCATCTGATTGCCGGTTAGCCCTTCTGGGTTGCTGGCCAATCCAGAGCCACTGACATCATGCATGACATCAGCAGCGCATAATTAAAAAGGGGTTGAGCATCAATATTAATCAATTTAGACATGTAAGATAGCACATTAGACATTCTGTATTATCGGTATATCTACTGAACAATGTTTTTTTGCAACTAAACATAATTTATTATAGAAACTATGACATTGTAGATAATTTCTCCCTTTTTATAGTACCCTGCCTGCTCCCCATTTTTTTTGTATTTGACTAATGGTGTATCAGAGAGCTTAATAATTTATGCATATTAATATAGCGTACATGGCATCATAATTGATTATTGTTTATTCACAACTAGTGTAAGACCCACTAGACATACCCAAAGGTGCTCAGGTGGAATAGTCAGATGTGGATCCTATTGCCACAGAGGAATTAGTGCTGCTTAACTCTGGGGTGAAAAGTCTAAGGAGCTTCTGGTCTTCACCTACAACCTCCACAGAGTCCAAGAGTTTGCTTCAAATGAAAACCCTGGTTGCTTACATGGCATTATAGTTGATTATCATTTATTCAATACTAGTGTGAGGCTCACTAGAAACACCCAAAGGTGCTCAGGAGGAATAGTCAGATGTGGGTCTTATTGCCACAGAGGAGTTAGTGTTGCTTAACCCTGGGGTACAAAGTCTACTAAGGAGCTTCTTGTCTTTGCCTTCAACCTCCACAGAGCCCAGTGGGGCAAAATTTATTAAACTTGGAAAAGCCCATTTCAGCTTTTCGTGTAATCCCACGAACACCCAGACGTTTCTTACGGTAAGTATTGTGAGATTTGGTTCGATTGATACTTAGCAAAAGAAACTTTTTCCATTGAATATTTTCATGGAAAGGTAACCATACTACACTAATGGAAAGTATGGCTACTTTGCATGGATATGCACTTCCATGCATTCCAGTTTTACAATTATAGTGCACCTGCCACCTCAAAACTAATACTAATTTAGGTTGTACTAATGAAATACACGTTTTTGTAAATATATATGTATTTTTAACAAAATATACCTTTAAACAGCATTTCTCTTTGTCATCTTCCCTGTCAGCCTGCCTTTTCTTTCCCAGGTCAGGTGGGCGGGGCTAAATGATTATTGACATTATAGCTCCTCCAATCAGATCTCTACTAGATCGATTTAAGAGATCTGATTGGAGGAGCTATAATGTCAATCATCATTTAGCCCCGCCCACCCGACAATTGTAAATATAGATTTACAAAACCGTTTACTTCATTAGTACAGCCTAAATTAGTATTGGTTTTGAAGTGACAGGTACACTTTAAGAATGCAAAATACTATATACTGTGTATAGAATCCTATCATTAAAAGAGCCCTTTATTCAGCAACAGCTACTTCCTTATTTTTCCCTATTAAATAACAGCTTTTCCAGTATATATTACAACTAATTTACATCCTTTTCAATTTAATGAAGCTACTTCCCTTTCACCGACTTTCTCTTTAATAGATAAGTTTGTAATCTTATAACATGAATTTAACTAAAATTAATTATAAGGAACCAATTAGAGACTTGCAGGTTTGCAGTCTCTCAGAGCTGCTTCCCACCTGCTTCTTTCTGATTGTCTTCTTTACAGAATTTTCACCCTTTTAATCATGCTAGTGGCATGAGACTCCTGTTTAATCAACTGAGAGAGGAAGTAGGTGAGAGACTGTATGAAGAAGACTATAAATTAAAAAAAAACAAATCATTTAAGTTCAAAAAATAAAAATCATATATATAACACTGATATTTAAATGGTCAAATAAATTATGGAGAATAGACTGTTTCTTTAGGTTAGATTTTAAGCAGGCTATTTAACTGAAAATGGCAGATGGAACACAAGATATATAGATCTGCAGGTAGAATATATTTTTGGTAAAATGACGTTTGCAAAATCAACCTAATTTGCTTAGCAGGTCTAAAAATAGAACTTCTACCTTACTTCCCTTTATAATTCACAAGGCTGTAGATTTTTTTATAGACTTTTTTGTAGACAGCAAAGATGGAAACTGCACTTCCGAAATAAAGCGATGGATCGCGTTAGGATAAAATGCTATGATCAATCTGAACAACATTTGGAAATGCAAAGTGGAGGCTAACCAGTGCAATCATTTTTGCCATAGCCACATAAGGATGTGAAACATGGACATTGAAAAAGGAGGATCGATAGAAAATAGACTCCTTTGAAATGTGGTGCTAGAGAAGGCTTTTACAAATAACATGGATAGCAAGAGTCACAAATAAGGAGGTAATCAATCGCATCAAGCCAAGACCTTGCTCAAAGCCACAATTAACAAACTACGACTATTATATTTCAGCCATATTATGTGAAGTAACTCCCTCAAGAAAGGCATCATGCAGGGAACAGTCAGTGGCAAGCGAGGAAAGGGCCAACCAAAAACCCTTTGGTTGGCCACTTTCAAATTGGACATGGGAAAGAACATGGCATAATTAAAAGAAGCAGTGTGAGACAGAGAGGGCTGGAGAACAATGATCCATCGAGTGACCGAGAGTCAGACCCGACTGAACGGACAAAAAGAAAATACTTTTTTACCTGATCTATTTCAATTAACATGATTTATATTATAATACATGACATTTCAGATACTTCCTATAAAAAAAGTATTGACAGAACAAAAAAAAAATCACTGTCCATATGCATTATCCTTTCACAACATAAACATTTTCTTTCTGTTTAGAATTCTAAAAATTCGAATTTGTGGCTATCCACAACTCTTCACATCAGTATCTGAGGATAGATAGATAGATAGATAGATAGATAGATAGATAGATAGATAGATAGATAGATAGATAGATAGATAGATAGATAGATAGATAGATAGATAGATAGATGGACCAAAACATTGCAAAATATGCAATAAAGAAAAACACCTAAAAAAAGTCTCCAGGTGCACTCAGCTTTATAATATTGGTTGCAACCTTTAGAAGCAGTATCTGGAACTTGATGTTTATGGTAGCAGAAGATCACTTGATATGGTTTTATAGATATATATTTACTCAAAAAAGTGAGCGGCAACCAGCATAGTGAAAGAAAGTACAAATCAATTTTAAAAAATCAGGGTTTACCAATCCAAAGGGTTTATTTTTGTTTACTGGCAATACTCCTCCTTTAAATAGATGGTGTAGTGCTTTCATAATGTAGGAGAGTGAGACTAGAAGTAGCCAGCTGGATTGTCTGTTTCAAGTAACTAAGTACTGGAAGAGTGAACCAAAGTTATACCCTTTAAAAGAAGGGAACATTCCTGGCTCTTGTCTATCTCACTGTGGAGTACATAAGTTAAATCTGGTTGTACAATAAGTGACTTCTGCTTTTGGATAAAGGTTTTATTCATGGCTTACCTCACCTGTTTGTGTTGAAAACAACTGCTGTTTGCCTGCTGACAAACATATGTGACATGTTAAATTATGGAAAGCTGATCATTTGATCATACATATATCAGGCTCTGCTATTTGTTAACTTCAGATGGGATGCATCTTTTTTTTTAACTTGAAAAGTGATGATGTTATGAAGGAAGGAAGCAGACCTGCAAAAGGTTTCCTGTTCCTGGCCCTGAAATGAAAGCTGGATGTCATAATGACCAGCTGTAGGTTGTGTTTCAGATGCAGAATACATTATGGGGATGTCTTGTATCCAGGGAACTGAAGCAGTAAGATCAGGGTAAAAAACTAAAAGCAAAATAGTGAAATTAGTTTAAAATTAATGTTAAATCGGTGCAGTGTGTAATGCTTCTGAAACAGCAGCAAAGCATATAAACTCCCTTAGAAGCAGATTGCTTTATTCAGTCTTTGTGAACAAGCAATAATGGTACTGACTGTTTCCTATTCCTTCTGCGCAGCTTTGTAAATATTTCTTAGTGCAACTGAGTGTAAGTTCCAGCAGTTTACATTTTTTTTTATTTCCTCATTAGTTTGTACTCTCCAATTTCCAGCTGTTTTGTTTAAATCTCCCAAACACAATCACAAGGGAGTTCTATGTAATTGCCCATAATATGCAGTGCATTATCCATTTCTGGAACTATGCTACAAGACAGCCTCAATAAGGGGTTTTCTAAATGCAGTCTGGTTTACACTAATGGATCTAACAGGAAGGAAATGCAATTTGAAAGAAGCTGATGCATATGTTCTATTGTTGAATATACTGCTTGATTTAATTATTAACTGTCAGTGATGGAAAGGCAGATACTGCTCAGTTCACATAGTGCTCTGCTCTCTGAATGAAAAGAAAAAGCATCCTTTCCATTTATGTCTCTCTTGTATCCTTGGCTTTCACCTAGATTTGCAAAATACTTTGCAACATTTTGCATGTGTTTGCTCAGGTCTACATTTTTTTGTTTTGTATTCTCTCCTTTATAGAACTCTCTCTTTGACAATGTTCTTTGTTGATTTCTGAAGTGCATTATTTGTAGCTGTTTCTAAATGGTATATTTGATTAAATACAATTGTTTCTGATGGAAATCAATGAAACTAGCATGGAGAATTTCTTGTTGTAAGGTTTAAAGGCACCTAGGAAAATATGTTGGATTTGTTCTTGGAGAGGTGATGCCTGCCTGCTGAGAAAATCAGAGACATCAAACTCTGGAAAATCATGACTCCATTTTCTTTCAAGCATGTTAATAAATAGCATACAAAACATAATGGAGGTTTATTGATACGGCTTTTGCTAATTTTGCAGCCAGTGAAAAGTACCAGCTTAATCTGCGTTTATTGGCAGGTATATATTTCTCAGTATATAATACAATACATAATCCCCAAAATATTAACTTTTTATAAAAGGAAGGATATGTGAAACAGATGCTAAAAACAAAAAATGTAATTATTTTTTTATCACATTAAGTTTAAATAGCACTGATACATTAATGCAGCATATTTCATTGTAATGAAGTCACATAGATAAAATGAGTTGGCACACTGTGATATAGTACATGTAAAATTGTTATGTTACAGTATGTATTGGTTCTATTATTTTAATTGACATATGATTGTTCCCAATTACTGACAAACCCCTTTGTGTGTGTTTTTCTTTTTCTACTGTTTCTTCCTGGTTTTCCTTCATTAGGCTGGCCACCTAATGTCCTTAATTTTCTGTCTTTGGGTGTGTCAGCACCTGGGAGCAATAAATCAAATGGGTTTTTTTTTCTTTTATATTCAATTGAGTTTATATAGGTATACAATACATGTATGTTTTTATGTCAGTATTACTGGATACAAGAGACAGTTCATGTGTCTACTACCACAGCTTCACACACACAAATAGGATTGTATGCAAGCAATTGTGAAGGGCTTGCACTAGTAAAGAACAGGGAACAGAGTGAACTGTGTAGGTTCAACCAGACAGCTAAGTACATATTTAATAGTGCACAAATGAAGTTGCAAACACTTTTTAACACATATTTTGAAGAGTGTTGAAGGTAATTTTTGAAAAGCATCAAAAACAAGTTAATTATCTCATCTTCTCCATAAATAAAATACAATTTAGAAAGACACAATGTCAAACTTTTAAAATCCTTTTGTTGGGGAAAGAGCGTTTCTGTTACAAAATGATTGTTTTGCAGGCAGAACAAGAGACACATTTTGTCCTGAGTTATTTTTATTTCATGGTCATTTTCTTTTTTAAAAAAATACAATATTGCTTATCGCTATAGTCTGTAATTTAATTGTATTATTAAAATCTTCAGAGCTATGTAACCTAGCAGAACTATATAAATAATACTTACATATTTACATGTCATGCAATGCAGATTCTATAAAGGATGCTCATTCTAAGCAAAGTGTTTTGAGCCTTATAGTGTTATATTGCTAGGCAATGCAAAATTATTTGCATTACATGCTGCCGTTGCCTATTGTGATGAGGTGGTAGGAAATTCTAATTGTGGGTGCTCCACATCTGAGCTTCAGTATTGCTGCCACTGTGCTTGCCTATGCTTGGTCCCCTTTTGCTACTGTGATTGCAGGTCTTGATGTTCCTCCACATCAGAGTTCCCATGAGTGAAACTCAGACCTTTCAGGCCATAATACAAGGGATACATCTTCAGCCACTTAAAGTATACATTTTTACAAATTGGGACTGTAACATCCCTCTGTTGCTGTTAAAGGAATGCAGTTTTATAATAGATTTGCCCGAACGTTATCTGCTAAATACTTCCATTTCCAACAGCCATGAATGATTTCATCTACCAGTTTAAGGTTGTGATCTGCTTCTTATTAACAAAATACCTTATTAAGCACATGTGAACAATTCAGACCATCTGAAAGTTATGACTATACTGTGAGAGTTAGACCATACTTACATTTGTCCAGAGGCCTAATTATTTTATATTTGCATTCGTATATTTAAGTAATTAATATAATATAATGTATAACAATATTTAATTTTTATTTAGGCTATAATAAGATTATGTAATAAGACACTAATGCAGATCCTTTACTCCATAGTGCCAGGGTTGATGCTGGTTAAGCTCAGGATGTGGAGTCTAAGGAACACCAGGCATTTAACTTTATCCACTGTAAGAAGGTATGGAATTGCTGCTTAGGAGGTTCCAGGTACTTGCCCCTGAGATAGTCCTCCCTTTCCTGGTAGCGGGAGAATGGAAGATTGTCACATAGAAACAGGAACTCTGCAGCAAAGGTAAGCACAAGATTGGATCCTAGAAATCAGAGAACGTGAATGTGATCACGGCAAAACTAAAACAAGGAGCTCAACAGGGATGAGGAGGCTTGCAGGGTACAGCTCAGATTCCAAAGTGATATTGTTTAAATGCAGCAATACAGCCCAAATTCTTGAGCAAAATTATTTGCTCAGTCAAGGTGAAACTGGAGACTTCCAATAGGAATTACCAAGTTATAATTGACTGATTGACTGAATTATTCTCCTGTTGGTTAGTACTATAAGGTTTGCAGAATTATAATTCAGGAACAAGTGCAGCCATAGTACAATTCTACTGTATATATAATAGTGTAATTTGCATGGTTTGTCCATTTGTGATGTTTAGATCTTGTTCCTGATCATTTTAGGCAGTTCCCACATATTTTATTTATTAAACTAATCCTGAAAATGTTGTCTTGAAACAATAAAGACTAATTACTTTTGTTGTAGGTTAATGTATATGCCCCGAAGTGTACAACTGACCTTATAAATTACAAGTTTCATTGATATGATGAAAATACAAATCTTTCAGTGATCAGAATCATTGGTTATGTACCAATTGCTGAAAAATACACATTTCTTTGTTTTTCTTATGATTGGTCATTAGTTCTGATCATCTTTACTTTGCCTTGCAGTCCAATAGAGTTCTACAACATCAATGCAAAACAGCATGTCCTATAAACATATGCTTGGAGAAACATCACTGTGAAATGATTGCTAGTTTAAATTAATTTCTAAAATGTTATACAATTATTTCAACAGATATCTGCTACTTTTGTTGTAAGAATACAGTTATTTGCAACATCTGAAAAGTGTGTTTATTTGTCATTTTAATCAACTTTTTGTTAAATCTTCTAGAAAAAAAATTGTGCCGTGTAAGGCCAGCTTAACTTTTCATTTTTGCGAGGAATAATTTCCCACTATATTCCTTAAACCTTTCAAGTTTAGGCAGAAAGATTTAGGTGGTATCTTTCTTTCAGCTTTTTAACTTCTGTCATCTCTATCCTCAACTTGTACCTGCTCTTTTAATATTAGTGTCTGATATTTGTTATGTTTAAAGTTTGTCTGTCTTGATTCAGGCTGGTCTATCATTTATGTTAAACCTTTTTTTAGAAACTAGTCAAAAAAGATAGGAAAACA
>WMED01021791.1:0-11826 GCA_019650415.1 Pipa parva
CACGGCAAGTATCGCACGCACCAAGTCTCGCGATACTTATCGCGAGAACGTGCAGCCAGTTCTCCCAAACACTCAGAGTGTTCTCGCGATTATTAAACTCGGAAAAGCGAAAATTAGCTTTTCCGAGTTTAATAAATTTCGCCCTTAAGGGTGAAATTTATTAAATTCAGAAAGACCGCCTGTGGTGTTCCCGCAAGATTACAGCAAAAGGTTTTTAAATTTTTTTCATCTTGAGTTTTTTATCTCAATTTTTCGATAAAAAGGTAGCCATACTACTAAAGTAAAGTAAGGCTACCTTTCCATAGAAAAATCGAGATAGAAAAACTTGAGATCGAAAATTTAAAAACTTGCACTGTAATCTCATGGGAACATTGCGAGATCTCACACAAACTCACAAACACCGCTCTTGGTTTAGTAAATAATTTAATACATTTCACCCTATGGGCCAGGCCATGATTGAAACAAGAAGATGGAAGTCCCTACCCAATAGAGCTTACAATCTATATTGAATTAAGACAATATATATGTCTAAGAGTGACATATATGTTAGCCCTATGATGTCACAGTCAATAGGATATAGTTCAAGAGATCCAGCCCTTTGTGACCTGACTAGGATAAGCACATAGGAGAAGGCAGAGAGCTGCTTTTCCACCATGTAGCTATTTATCTACTAAAAGTTTATTGTGAAGAGGGCCCTGTTAAGATAATAATTACCTTATAATGGTAGATCTATTTAAGATCATCTAGGATTGAGCTATTCTTAGCTTAGAATGAACAGTTAAAGCCCAACAGAAATTCTAGAGAATTATAGACTGTCAGGACCCTGGGGCCTGCTGAAAGGACCCCAATTGGCGCCTGGGGCCCACTGGGAATTTTACTGGTGTCCTGATGGGTCAGCCCAAATCTGTATACCCTGTTCTATGTAGTTGCACACATTCCTCTAGTTATCACCACCTGAAAAGCTTACACACTTTACATTTCATATAACTATAAAGTTAACTGTAACAGATTCCATTCAATTCTTCCACTTGTGGTTGGAATAGGAGAGGTTTGGAATCCTGCAGTATTGAAATCTATCTCAGGTATCATTGGCAGGTCTTTGTCCTGCATGGACACTGTTTTCTGTGACATTATCGCTACTTGATATGTTATTGTTTTAACTGTTTGGTTCATTTTGTTTATTCTTTATTAGAAACCTCTTATTTTTGCTATATTTATGATTGTTTTGTATACAGCCTAAGTCAGCGGTGGTGAACCTATGGCACGAAAGCCAGAAGTGGCACTCAGAGCCTTCTCTCTGGGCATGAAAACCATAACCAGTGCTGCTATTCCTCATTACCCCCAGTGAGCGAGTGCTCCTTCAGTGTAAGCTGCGGAACTGACCTTACTGTCTTCAGGTCAGCCGTGGCCTACACTGAAGGAAGCTATCTGATAGGATAGATGCAGCAGAGCTCTTCTAGTACACCGGCGCAATGATGTCACTCATCAGCGCCTGCACTTTGGAGGAAAGTGCTTGGTGAGTGATGTGCCTTTTTGGAACTCAGTGCCAAAAAGGTTCGACACCACTGACCTAGGTCCATAGCTGTTCAACAAGTGATGTAGCTGTACCATTACACCAACCTGAAGCTGCTGTATAGATTTAGAACATTCTGTTATTTGCCTTACCTTAAGTAGATGTTGAACAGGATCTGCAGGATTGTAAGAAACAAGGCTGCATTAGCACTCTTTGCGTGAATACAAAAGAAACTAGGCTGGAATTTTATCAGGTTGGATGTTTCTGCAGCTCAACAGTGACAGGTCTTTTTAGAGTGTCTTGGCTTTTTACCATTAACTTAACACTCACTGGTAATCTTCTCACTGGTATTCCATTAGACTGAGCCTAACGGGGACTTGATGACATATGGCAGAACTCCCATTTATCTGCTAAAGTTTCAAATTATTTTGAACTTATCAATGAAACGCTGCCTGAAATGAAGCATTTCATATCTGGCAAATTGTGATTTAATTGTGTAAGTTTGAACTTTTTACTCTACACTATTAATACCTGTTCATCACTTGTTAACGTGTCTATTTCCTGTTTCATGAACAACCTTTATGGAGTACTGAGTAATGATAACATCCTCTATAAGTTTTATTAAGTGTGCTGCCCACTTGAAAATTGTTTATCATATCCATTGTATTGCCAAACCAAGCCACAATACCATCTGTTCACAAATACAACCTTGCGTTGAGGTTGTAACCCATAGGTACCTGTGTTTAGATTAGTTTACTGCAGTAGGAGTAATTTAGTTTCTGATTTCTCTGGAATACTGGACCAGTGATAGTTTACACCAGTATTGACTTGACTTTTTTATCACTGTTTTACATCTCAAAATATTATTGTTGGTACATTTTTAGAATGCTCTTTTCAATACCCCTTTAAATACATTTTGATCTACCCTAGAGTTCAAATCCCTGAAGTTCTAATAGTCTTCTAAATCTTGTAGAAGCTATTTTTCATTTCATATTATATATGATTTTAAAGTTTCATCTGTGTATTCTTTTGGACTACTAGTTTGCCTCTTCACACTGGTAGATATGTCAATAATTATTTCAGTTCTTGGCAGAATGTCTGTAGACAATGCATCAGCCAAATGCCCTTTCTTTTCCTGGTACTGTATGTATGAGATTATATTTCTGAAAGTGCAGACACAGACTCTGTATTCTACCAAGGGAGCTGCTTAGCGTTTCTTTCCTAACAGCTTCATGCGGCTGATGCTCCAATTCCGTTTGAACATTTTACATTAAATAGCAACTCTTCCATGTTACAGAATATGACCTGCAGCAATGTTTAGCTGGAATGATAGATAGTGCACCTCTCTATTCTAAAACACTGACTGTAAAAATATTATTTGCATGGAAACCATCAGAAAACCTTACCTGCGATTTTATTACAAAAAAAAAAAAAAAAAAGTAGAACCTGAAGCATGTAATATAACATTAATACCGGTAGAGGTGGTTTGGAACCACATTCTGTGGAGTCTGATGAAATATAAAACAAGTTAATTGGCAACATTTACCAAAGGTAAATATGAAAAAAAAAATAGGTAGAAGTATTTCAAGATAAGAATACACATGGGGAAACATGGTGCTCAACCAAGCATGAAATATTGTTTGGTACACAGAAGAATAGATTCAACTGAGTATTAATTTACCCTGGAACCTATCATTCAAGAGACAAGACGAATATCCAAAACATATTTCAAAATGACTTATTCAAAGAAGAATAAGGATATGGTTTTGTAATGGCTTCTATAGTTCCAGACTATTCGCATAAACTGGGGACAGATCTTTAACGTCCAAGTGCAGGAAGTCCCTCAGAACCTTCTGAACTAGAAGGATTCCACCACAAAATGTGGGCAAGAAACAAGAGAAAAAATGATTAATTGTCTGCAAGGACCTTCTGAAAACTATGCTTTCTGTAAATTGCTGCTAAGTAGGGCATAATAAAAGATGACCAATGTTAAGCACAAATAATATTTTATTTGCTCCTATCTGTTAAATTTTCCAAATAGCAGTAGCATTCTAGAAACATGCCATGTTTAGATTTGTTCCTGGTACAAGTCAAGTCTATGAAAAACACAAACGCCAAAGGCTCAATCTTGTGCAACTATCAGTTGGGTGTACTTGATGGAATGACACTCCGTTTCCTTTATTAAACAGATCCCATAGTTTTATAACCAAACAGAAGAAAAATATGTGTGAATCAGACTTACACATGACCAGTCTCATGAGCTACCACAAATGCTGAAGAAAATCCATCTTCATGATTGAGTGTACAGCTTCTTACAGGATGACACATACCTGTAACTGGAGCATAACCTACATAGAAAGAAAACATATTTAATATGGTATTGTCCTTTTATAAGGAAGTTTACATTGCTGCTGTTTGAAAATGTTTTCTTTGACGGATGATGGTAGGGTTACGTGGAAAAAGGTTTTTGACATATTTGTATAGATGTACTAAATAATAAAATATATATGTATGCAAAATATGGGGGTTTTGAGCTTAAAACAGTATTTTATCAAATTACTTGTTCATACTGGTCAGGGGTGGAATTTTGGGGTGGGATTTTTGCATAATTTGCAACAGGGAACTATCCCACTGTTGTTATAACACAGAGTATAATGTTTAAAATTTCAAGTAGCAACAGGGTTGGTCACTACAGAGAACTTTACATTATTATATTCACTATTTACATCAGCATACTTACAAGCCCATCTTAGGGCACATGAGCACTAAATGCTGCAAACACAAATCCATTGGACAACCATGTGTACAGGTGTGACTGAGTAGCAAAAAAAGTGTTGAAAATCATTTTTACAGCATCACACAGGATTTTCTTATGTAGCTTACTACCTGTATGGTAACAGTATGTTAATAATATAGGCTTACATTCCTATTGCAATCTTCCTTAAAAAAGATTATATTTTACATGTGGTAGTCTTGGTACCTTTGACCCTGCAGGATCTGTTTGCTTGCATCTGATTGGATTTTGCATCCTGTCTGTTCTGCACTAAACATTCTAGGGGGTAATTCAGCATAGTGCAAACTCACTTCCCAATCCTTCGCATCAGCTCGCAGACTGTTACGCGCTCGCTGATGTCCTACATGCGGACATCAGCGAACGCTTTAAAGGTATTCCAGTCTCACGAGGTGACTCGAGTGGTCTCACCGAGACTGGAACACCTTTAAAGCGTTCGCTGATGTCCGCGTGTAGCACATCAGCAAGCGCGTAACAGTCTCTGCGAGCTGATGCGAAGGATCGGAAAGGAGTTCGCACTATGCTGAATAACCCCCTAATCAGCACAGCTGCAATGGAAGTATTACAGCAATACTTATTAAATATGTTTTCTAAACTGTATGAAATATTTATCAACTATTTCAGTTACAAACATGGATAATACAGTATAAATATGTTTTATACAAACTAAGAGTGAGTTTAGCGCTCCGTTAAAATTATAGATGGAAGAACCATCTATATTGATCTACCTTTAGCACCCTTGTCTAATATAATTTCATCAATATTAATATAATTTCTCAGCCAACACAGAAATAAATGTAAGTTGACAGGCCTCTTATTCAAATTTGATAAGTTCTGCCCACCTGCCAGTTTTTTCTTGTGCCACCATTGGCTACCGAACATCACTTCCGTACCTGGGTACAATCCTGGCAGACACACTCATCTCTCAGCCTGTTTTCTGCTGTCCTTTGTAGCTATAGTGCCCTGCGGGCCACAGAGGACAGCCTTAGGGGCCACATGTGCTTATGTGACCCCTGCATTGGATTATTTGTTCAATTAATAATCACTTATGATTAAAGGATCACTATTCACTTCTGAATGATTAAGTTTGAAATATATCTCTACATGGAATGAATGATAACTGTAACTGAAATGCTTCATAAACAACAGTACAAAATCCATTTCTACTGAGTTCTACAGTTTTCAGAATTTGACTTAAAACTTGGGGAGTTATTGGCTAAATTCCAATTTGTCGCACAAAGGTGTGAATTTGCCACTTCCCCATATTTGGGTATTCAGCAAACTCGGCGATGTGGTGAATTCGCCAGATAACGACAGTTGTGCACGACACAATAGACAGCTACTGACACGGTCGTCAATTCACTATGTGAATACTAAAGCAGTAGCAAATGAGAATCCGCTATTTAGTCAATATGGAATAGAGAATCACAGCATAGCCTCCCGAAATGATGGGAATTCACTGCTACTGTCACATTCTCACTTTGATTAATAACCCCCTAAATGCAACTAAACAAAGAGTAATAATAACAACAACAGCACATTAACAAAGTGTTTGTTGGCATTAATATTAAAATACCATTATTCATCTAAGATGCTATATTTCCCCTTTAATAGGACATTAATTATTTACACTGCTTTTTTGACCAACTATACTGATTAGAGCATTAGGGCACATGCATGATCCAATAAGATCTATATGGTTCCTTCACTGTCAAAGAGCAAGACCCACATGTAAAATCAAAGCCTTATTAAAAGAAATGACTAAAGTAATGTATAACTGTACTATTGCTTTTAATTGTTTTACACTGTAACTAAACGTTTAAAGCTAGCCAATGTATTATTAAATGTTTACATGCATGCATTATGAACATGTATAGATGGTGATTTAGTATTATTTTCATGGAATTCTGGGTGCTCTTCGCTCATAACAACATCACAAGATCAGACATGATTTCCAAATATTTCATTACTTATGAGCAGTAAAATACATTTCACAGTCCCAATGCAACACTCTGCTCAGATCATATGTATTAATACTATAATGCCGAACCCTCAATTTAAGTTGATAATTGCCAGGGCCGGACGGGCCAACCAGTAGCATTGGGTCCATCAGACTGACCAGTGTCAGGAAATTCCTGGTGGGCTGCAGGCCCTGTGTGGACCCACCTAGCAGGCAAGCCAGACAGCTCAGATCTTCCCCTCCCTCACCGGCCTTGTGAGTGACATCATGTTGGTCGGTGGAGGTGGGATTCCGGTGGGCTTGCTCCAGTCTGATGCTGATAATTAGCAAAAGTAAGATGAATTTCCTGCATTTTTCAAATCAAGCTAAAGATCTAAAACAGGACAGAACGGTATGCTAAAATTTAACAGCCCCTCCATGAAAAAAACAGGCATGTTTATGAAACAGATAGAAGGGATTTCCTAGGAAAACAGAGTAATTTAAGCCTTAAGATAGTGTCAGTAGTGACTGATGTTGTGGATAACTTGGAGCAATTAAACCCTGTTTCTCAGATGTGAAAATAATTTCAGGGAATGCTGCTAGTCAGAGCGATATGTCCTTCCCTTTTCAGCAACATCAGTATTAGCAAAGATTTTGAAAAAACACATTACAGTGATCAGCAATTAATTAATACAAAAATAGAATGAAACAAGCATAATGTATTGCTTGTATTAGGATCTTCTATGTTCCTCTGAACACATTATTATTGATTCATGGTCGGTTATTAGAGCAGCTGTGCAAGGTCCATCAATATGACTGCATTATGGGGAATTTGTTATATTATCTTGGGAATCACAATACAGAGAGAATTAACTGTCAGTGAGTGAAGTGCTCTCATAATCATTTGCTGGTACAACACTATCTATGCAGTTTAAAGACAAATTGAAACTTACAACACTGCCAGGAGATTAATAATAATAACTTAATCAAATGCTATCAACACCATTCCACAAGGTTCTAAGAGTTGTCTCTTCTCCATAACAGCCAACAGTCAGTTACAATTGCCAAGTTTATTAGTTCAGTGGCCAACGATTAGCGATAACACAGTTTTTGCAACCACCAGTGGCTGGTTTCATTGCATACTGTGCTCAGAATAGTTACAATACACATTTCTCAGTGACTAGGCACTATTTTAACAGTCTAGTGGACATTTGCCCAGTTCATTTGTTCATAGGCCAGCAGTAAATTTCAATGGTCTCTGGATTTCTGCATATATTAACATCACAAGTTAAGACATTTATGACATCTTGTACTGAGGTTGGTCAATATGATACCCAGCACAGTGATACAGTGGTCCCTTAAAATACTTAACACAATGCAGCAGTAATCCCATATAATACCAATACAGTGAAGAAGTTGCTCCATAATACCCAATGCAATGCAGCTGTGGCAGCATATAATGCCCAATACAGTGCGGCAGTGGCCATATAAAATGCCCAATACACTGCGGCAGTGGCCATATATAACGCCCAATGCAGTATGGCAGTGGCTGCATATAATGCCCAATGCAGTGCGGCAGTGATAGTATATAATGCCCAATACAGTGCGGCAGTGAGAGTATATAATGCCCAATGCAGTGCGGCAGTGAGAGTATATAATGTCCAATGCAGTATGACAGTGGCTGCATATAATGCCCAATACAATGCAGCAGTGGCCATATACAATACCCAGTACAGTACAGTGGCCATATATACAGTAATACCCAGTACAGTGCAGCAGCAGCCATATATAATACCCAACACAGTGCAGTAGTGACTCTACACAATACCTAATACAATGTAGTAGTGGCTGTATATAATGCCCAATACAGTGCAGCAGTGACCGTATATAACACCCAATACAACGCAGCAGTGAACCCCTAATTATCCTTAATAAAGTGCAGCAATGGCCTTATACAATACCCAACACAGTGCATCAATGGCTATATAAAATACCTAATACAATCACCATGAGTATTTAGTAGCAGATTCATCCAGTCTGATCACCACTTGGGGTCAGGAAGGAATATTTTCCTAAGTTAAAACAAATTTGGCCTAAGCTTTAAATTTTTTTTTTCTCCTCTGGTGCAGCATGGGTAACCTAAGGGCGAAATTTAATAAACTCGAAAAGACCCGATTTTGTCTTTTTGAGTTTTTTTCTGCCGATCACAGGAAGTTGCATCACTGCTGTGGGGAGGAACTCTGTGGCGATTAACTCTACAGCAGACAGAGATGGGCCACGGAGAAGGATGGGTAGGGACAGGGAAAAGGAAGGGGGCAAGCACCAAGATAGTGCCCCTGCCTGCAGCACCCTAGGCAGCTGCCTACCCCTCGTCCTGGCCCTGACCACCAAATGTGATCAGTGTAAAGATTTCTTTCCTAGGCCAGGATCTATAGCAGACCTGGTCAAGGAGTGGCCCGCTGGCCACATTCAGCCCGCCTTCCGTCTCTGACCGGCCCGCCCGGGATCGCCCCTCTCCCTACCTGCTTATTCCTTGAGCCGGCTGTCTCTGCTTTAGCGATAGCGTCCCTCCTCCCTCCTCCTCCTGTAACTTCCTGTCAGCGGCAGGAAGTTGTCAACTTCCTGCCGCTGACAGAAAGTTACAGGAGGAGGGAGGAGGGAGGAGGGACGCGAGCGCTAAAGCAGAGACGGCCGGCTCAAGGAATAAGCAGGTAGGGAGATGGCTAAGGAGGGAGGAGAAGGAGAAGGGGGGTAAGTATTAACGTAGCGCCCACCTCCTTCACAAGGTAGGGACTAGGAAGGAGGGGACAGCAGAGTGTGGGAGGGGGTGTGTGGGGGCAGCAGAGTGTGGGAGGGGGGTTGTGGGCGCCGCCATTACAGGGCCAATTGTGCACCCATCCACAAGACACAACAATGGGGGGGTGTGGCCAACCGCACGCTAGACATGCCTCCGGCCCTCTGAAGCTATCCGGGCCATTCATGCGGCCCGATGGCAATAATAATTGCCCACCCCTGATCTATAGGCACCAATGAGACTGAATAAAGTAACACAGCTACAAATCAGCCAGTGTAGCCCTGGTCAGACATTAAACAGGGTATACAAAAATTGTCCTTAGTCGAACAACTAAAGGGTTCATCTCTATTGATATCAGACCACTCTCCCAAGCGGTTCCTGCAAAGTGTCTGGAAGAAGCCAGTTTACATACATCCTTTCATGTTTCATTTATAAAAATTAAAAGATAATATAGAAAAAGTTATGAATTAAAAGAAAGCTATGAAACCTAGTGAGCTGGAGATGGACTTCAGCCATCTAAAGAAAAATACAGATGGTGTCATTGGCATGCAAACTAAGACCATGTTTGTGATCAGTCTCTCACATTAATATGTTAGTACTGTTCCCTGTGTTTAGGCAAGCTTTGCACAGCCAGAATTTTCTGATTGTTATAATGCATATGTGTGCCTGGAGAAGCATGGAAGCCACTCAGATGAAGCTAAACTAGCAGTATCTACTGTGGTTAATTACATACAGCCAATCAAAACCACTTCCATAAGCAAGCAGGCCCAATGCAACACCAATTACTGGGAGTAATTCCTATGTAAAGCTTGAGCATATAAAATCAAAATAATACAGACTTTAAATACATTTAAATAAGTACCATAAGACCAAGGACCTAGATATAACAAGGTTATCTATGTCAATCAAATTGTAAATATTCACAGTTACAATGGAAAATAAACTTTGTATGTCGCAATAAAGAAATATTTGAAAATAAGTACCATACCTTGCATGCCTGATGGTCCAAACTCCTGCCTTGTAAGAAATATTGCATGATCATGATATTCAGCGTGTCCAGTCTCTGGTTTTTGTTGCAAGTAAGCCCACCGGCAGACATTCTCTAAACTCTGAGAGGGATTTCCAACCTCAATTAAGCTGGCAGACTATGATAAAGCACAAAATGTTTTTATGAAGTAACCAGTTAGCAATACATACAATATAGTGAAATACGAGAACAGGTCTAAACATCAAGAGAAACCTCTGAACTATGGTGGTCCTTCATCAAAGTGTAAATTCGCCTAGCATAGTGACCTCACGTCTGTTCACATCGCTATGATCAGGAAGATACGAATTCACTTCTTATTCATGAAGCAGCGGACAGCAACAGACGCGGTCACATGCGTAGTCAGCCACATAATAGTGGGATGAGAAGTCATGTGAAGTGAAGCAAATTTGACAAGTGAAGGGCAGGGACGTCAGTCTCATCATATCCCACTAACTGTATATAAGTGAAAAATACTTATTTTTATATGTCACCTTGTGCCCAGTTCATGATTAGCAGTAGACTAATTTAGTTGCAGTCACCATTGTTACTTTTGAATAAATAGTCACCTTACGCAACACTGGAGGCCCTGCCATCAACCCCCTTGATTCACCACTCTGATTTGGCAAAGGCAATCAGGTGAATTTGGAACAGTCTGCCCTGCAGAACCCACTCCTTCAACAGACTCTGTCACATGCTGAATATCCAAATTACCTGTGCACGTGCATGCAAATTGATGCGAAGAGCTCAATAAGTCTACAACTGAAGCAAGTGTCAGAATGTGTCACAAATTCGTCACTTGCCTAAATGTTTTTTTAACTATTTGTGTCAGCATTTGGCATAGTATAAAGTAGTTTTATATGTACTGTATGTGTGCAGTTATATCAGCAGTGCCCCTTTAAAGAATTCAACTGCAATAAATTTCCTACAGATGGAACACAAAAAATCCTTTGAAAGTGGTATTAAAGGTGGGAGTATTATAAGGTAGTGTTCAGCTATGCCTTGTAAGCCTCAGTTGACAGATACATAGTGATTCCCTAACATTACTATGTAAACATACATAGAAGCAGTAATATACTTGAAGATAACCTGCAACACGGACAGCAACTCGGCTGATTTACTCCCATTAGTTAACACGTTGTATGCAGACATAGGTGGAAATGGATATTGAGAATATCCTTTCTTGCAGGGATATCTAGCTTCTGGACATTTCATCTAAATTTCCTAAAAGCTCCAAAATATATTTGCAATTTACATCTATTTATTTTTAAAAATGGAAATTTTAACTGCCATGGGTGAATTCAAGATGCTTATTAGGCTCTAAAGAGTTTGTGTTTCCCAGAGTTGTCTAATGCAGTATATTTGTTGCAAGTAGATCCATGGACAGGGAATGTCTAAAATAGGAAAACAGATGCCTTGCATGGGCATCCACAGCCCCCATCCCCACGCCGAAGACCGCCAGGCCAGGAAATGGGGCACATCAGGAATACTCCTAACCTGTTTTAGAACAATACGATGCAGGTGTTCTTAATGGTATGTCAGATCTCAGTGCTTTAACAATAGAAGTCCCAGAAATTTCAAGCTCCCCCTTTAAGTCCTGAAAGAGGGTCAAATGACCCTTAGTCCAAACAGACAACTCTGATGGCTCCAATTAGCATCCTTTCATTTGCAAATGTGGCCACTGTCTGAGGAATCTGCAGGGGGAAATTGTGTTGATCCACCTCAGGTCTTGTAAGAGAGTGTAAACAAAAGAATGTAAGCTGCT
>WMED01021792.1:0-11826 GCA_019650415.1 Pipa parva
CTCGCATCCCCAACATTCCATCAGCGGAACCCTCGCATCCCCAACATTCCATCAGCGGAATCTTCGCATCTCCAACATTTTGGTGTTACTGTTCTTTTAATGGTACTAAGTAGAAACAGAAAGATCCTATTTGGATTAAAATGACAACTTTTCCTACACAGTACTTTTAGGAAGCTTTATCTTTAAAGTTGAATTTCTGATTGTATTGCTTTGCCTATGTTTGCTGATTGTAGCCATCTTTTATCTGTTGCAGACTGCCGTTGTTTGTTGTGGACATTTGGATTACATATGTTTATGTTACAGTGCTCCCGAAAGCCCAACAAAGCCTAGTTGCACATACTATATGGGCAGGAGAAGCACCTGCTCATGAGAGGGAGGAGCTCACAACTGTATTTTACCTATTAAAAAATTGATTTTTACTGAAAAATAACTGTAGAGGCATTGCCCATTGATGATTTTACACATATAGCATATATGCACTCCACTACAACAAAGAAAAATATTTTTTTAATAAAACACCAAGGGAGTTATTGACTATAATCTTATTTGTCTTGTAAAGATGTGAATTTCCCACTTCCCCATATTCAGCAACTGCCTGACTGTTTTCAGGCTGAATCCATGTCCTACACTGAAGGAGCGCTCGCTCACTGGAGAGCGCTCCTTCCCTGACACAGATGCCATGACATCACTCATCATTGCCGGCACTTTGGGGGAAGACGCTGGTGAGTAACGTCATCTTTTCGGCACTCGGTGCCGAAAAGGTTCGCTGTCACTGCAATAGACTGCTACTGATGCGGTTGTGGTTTTGCTATGGGAATATTGTCGTGGTTGCAACTTTACGACGGGAATCCGTTATTTAGTCAATAAGGAATAGAGAATCAGAGTGTAGCCTCCCGAAGTGATGAGAATTCATTTCAACAGTCAAATTCTCACTGTAATTAATAATACCCTCAGTGTCAGAAATGGCAGTTGCATAGAGGCATACTGGGAAACGTAGTTCAGATAAAACACCGCTTACTGGCATTTCCTGTGGTGTCCCAACAGATCTGCTACATTTACTGGGAAACTACAAAGACAGGGGATTTTCATTTTATTATATTAATTTTTCTTTGCTTGGTAAAACAGGCGACCCCCATTTAAGAAGTAGGTCACCGGAATTACGCACAATAACCACCACTTAAACGCCTTCATAGGAATAAAATATTCTGTGATCACATGAACAGGGTAATAATACGTAATGAGCTTGCATCCACATACAATTTTCTTTTTCATTTGTACAGCTTAAGTTGACTAAGGTGATATTGAGGAATGCAGCCAGTCCTAAATTGGCACTCTGTAAAAGGCTTGTAAAACTTCAGTGATGTGTTGATATTCTAATGTCTTGCCATCTGGAGATGAATCATTCAATAATCTCTAAGCCAGTATTCACGATTGTCTCCGGGAGACGGCAGATGTGGGATTTTAGAGGGAGCCTGTCCTGAATAAGCTTAAATTAAAAAAAAAAAGCTATGAGTGTACAAGCAGCAGATTTAATCAAATAAAAAAATGAACACAATTAGAAAAAACAGTTAGACTTAATCAGTTGGGCTGGTTTAGGCTAAGTTCACACTAGGCATGAATACACTGCGTATTTACAAACGCGCATATAGAAAATACGCCGGTGTATTGTACTTACCCGACTCCAGTGTGAACGCTACATCTATGTTTGTGGCTCCTCTAGGAGCATTTTGTGCGCGGCGTATATACATCGGCAAAAGTGCAATGTGAAGCTTTCCGTATGCAGCGTATATATGAGTCATACGCTACTGTGGCTGGAACAAAGTAAGTCCCACAGGTTTATACGGCGCAGCTTTTTTTATATTAATGTCGCGCATAAAAATGCCAGTACAGTATGAACCTAGCCTTAGGGAATTTACTCTTGACCAAAAGATATCCAGAAACTAAATCTCCCTCCTTCAGCGGCGACAACTATTTTGTGAGCCGCTGGAGGAGGGAGGAGTGCACTCTCCCGACCACATGACCTGCCGACGTCCAGTCACAAGAGCCGATGGTGGTCATGGGCGGGGTTTCAGGGGTGCGCTGTGAGCCACAACAATGTAGCTAAAGAGCCGCAAGTGGCTCGCGAGCCGCACTTTGCCGACCCCTGCTATAGGACTTTCACCTATTTTTTTGTTTTAACATGGAGAAAAATGTATCACAATAAACAATTTATTTTCTTTTAATAGTTTTAAATACGTATTTAAAAATATATATCTCAACATTAAAAAATAACAAATATTTAATAAAAATTGAAATTTCTGAGAAAAATGTAGACAGAATATTGCGAGGAACACTGCCGTACACTTCCAATTCCTTACTTTCATTTGGCAAAGTCAAATCTGCTTATTCAAACTAGTACATCTTGCCAAACTGTCACATTCACACATCATAAACACTTGAATTGTTGTTGCATTTGCAGTTAATAAATGCCAAGCCGCTTGTTAATATATGGTTGGCGTAATGTTGCCAGCTGTTAGACAATATTTGACATCACTGAAAGTAACGTTCTTTGCTGAATATGTAAAGTGAAAGAAGTAGCGAATTGTTGTAAATTCACTTTTCTGCAAGAAAATTCACACTTATGGGGTTATTGTCTAAAGTCCAAAATGTAACATAAAGGTGTGGATTCACCACTTCCACAAATTTGGATATTCAGCAAACTCTGCGATGTGGCGAACTCAACACCTAACGATGGTCGCACACTACACAATAGACTGCTACTGAGGCGGTCACGACTTCACTATGGGAATACTGACGCAGTCACAAATTTACTATGAAAATCCTCTTTTTTGGTATGGAGAAAAGTATGTGGAAACCGCTGTGCTATAGCCCCGCCACATAGACCTGGCACAAATATAAATATGTATATTTATAAAATAATACAAAGTCTGCTGAGTTTTTTTCAACTTTCTTCTCCAAAATATGTATTTCTGATTTTTTAAAACTATTTGTAGACAATCTTAAAAAAATCCCACGTTTTATGCAGTCATTGGGTTTTTCTGCTTTCCACCTCATCACTATCCCATAGGAAAAATGGTTTGTAAGAGGTGAGGAATAGTGAACAGTTTTCAGCAAAATCAAAGAATGATCAAAAGGATCAATTTATACAGTGTCCACTGACTTTCAGCTAGCTCAGATGCTCTCCAAAATTAACATCCATTACCATCTGAGCTGTTAATCTAGCTTTCCGAGTACTTCCGTGCTCTCTGGAACCCAAGTCTTAAGTGCCATCTTTAAAAAGAATCTTTTTATTTATTCCAAAAAGAGATGTGAACCTTTTCTTGCTGTGTATTTTTTCTAGTTCCTTCCCTACTGACAAGGTTAAAATGATTTAAATCACTTAGATTGTAAGCTCCACAGGGCAGGAACCTCCAACCTCTTGTGTCAACTGCAACCTGGCACTTAAAGTGATGTATCCTTGTGATATTGTACTTGTATTGCTGAATTGTTCAGCACTGTGTAAATTTGTGGCGCATTATAAATAAAATTATACATACATACATACAAATCTTGTGCAGGATACCTTCTCACTTATACCTAAAATAAAATAGGTCAGAGCAATGGAATTAATCAAAGCACAAATGCAAGACCGAGAATACGGAGAAGAACTTACTGTGGCTACCCTGGAATACTTATTTAGACACTTGTCACACAAGTCAAAACAACTACTGTAACTTAATTTATACTAACTCTACATATTTATTAACGTTCGAAAATTCTGTTACCCTCAGCCATCGTTTAGACAATTTTCAATGTCAATATAAATGGGAAAATTCGATTAAGAATGAAAACCGTACCATATATGCATATAAATCTTTATTACAAAGAATGTAAACAATTTACAACTGAAAGATGTCAAAATTGACCAATGTTCACAATGTTAGATAACTTAAAATGTATCATGTATTGTCAGGGCCGGTTCTACCGATGGGCGATGTGGACGACGACCCAGGACGCAATCTATTTGAGGGGCGCTGTCGCCCACATCGCCCATCGCTAAACTTGACCTCCCCCCCACGCCCCCCTCTCACCTCCAACAGCATTCCAGCGACTCAATGTCCTCCTTGTCGGCTGTATTCGGCAGCTGTCGGCAAGACCCGAACATCTAAGGAGCGCCATCGCATTCAACTTACCTCATTAGAGGAGGACGGTGCGTCGGTGGAACGCTGTTGGAGATGAGTGGGGGGAGCAGGACAAGGTGGGGGGACGACGTGGAGCAGGGGGGGATGCGGGAGGGGGGGGAGGCCCAGGGCGCCAATAGGGCCAGGACCGCCCCTGTATATTGTTATCATGTAAAACTGTAAAACATGTTTTGCAAAATAAAATAAAAACTACATATAAAAAAATGAATAAATAAATCTCCTGCAGGGCTCCTCAGATTGGCCTTTAGGATTAGGATTTCTTGATAATGTCAAACTCCTCTCAAAGTATTCTATGTCCTTGTATTACAGCACCCTGAATCTTGCAACATCTGTAGAATCTACCATCCACAGTCAATGTTATGATAACAGAACTGTAGAATAGTGTTAATCATGGTTCCAAGACAACATGATGCAATGTTCTCCACGTAAATGCCTGGAGCAGATTTATTTCAAGATTGACCAAACTCTGAGAGATGGGATAACTTCCTCCTATCTCTTCCTTTTTCTCTAGTAACTAATATTTCATTTCCAGTTTTTCTGTGAACTCATAATTGTTCTTGAACTCCTTTGGTCTTTGGACTTCCACGGATGAGGAAACAAACATTAGTTGGTGACAAATCAATGTATTCTCTGATGTATAAGTTCAGGCTCCTGAATGGAAACCATTTTCTCTTGTAGCTTTTATTACAAACCATTAAAATGTCTTCCGCGCTGCTGATGTGCTGTCAGGATTTTTACCATAGCTTTCGAAAGCAAAGTCTCAATATAGAAATGTACATTTTTATTATTAGTCAGTCCTTAACTGGGTTGTGTGCAGATGTATTCCACACGGTCAGTCAATGAAACAAAGGATAGGACTGGCAGGGAATAGATGTGGTCATGAACAAGCCACAGTTATAATCCAGTAACATGGACAGAACAGACGTGCACACAGGAGCGAAGCAGAACTGATCCTATAATCAGTCAAAGACAGGGTATAAGCCTATATATACACACCCATCTTCTGGGATTGGCTAACAAACAGCTCCCAGATTGGTGTAATTCAATCCAGTGGATTCAAAATTCAACATTTATGACCATAACAACCAGAAAAGGAAGGCAGACAAAAGTATCTGGTAACTGAATGGTAAGTCTACTGCCGGGGAACGGTGAGACCATGGTGATAAAATATCAATATTGCAACTTAGGACCTTTTTACCATTGAAAACGGATTGCCAGGTTGAGGGTGGCAAAAAACATTATTCCCTATGAAGATGGTCCTGCAACTTTTCCTAAGTCAGATCACGTTCCCCGCTGAAATCAGCGTTATCGGTATTGGGCGAAAATGGAACAGGACTCCATTGAAAACAATATTGATCTTTTTCTCAATATTGGTAAATTTTATTCACCTTTATATAAATTGGTTGAATCGAAAAGTGCAGCAAACAAAAATAACGATTATAACGCATCGAATAGTGGTGAAGTGGATCGAACAGGGCTAACCCCTTAGCCCCACGGGGTCTACAATCACTCTGCAGAGTCTGCCTCCTGCCCCCCTCTAGAACTCCGTAAGTGTTTTTTGGTATGGAGGGCCTGAAGAAGAGACCTAAGTAGTCTCAAAATCTTGTATTTACCATCTACTAAGTTATCCAATAAAAGGTATCACCGTATTGTCTCTGGTTATGTCTATGGCTAACATGGTGCTACACTCTACTTCGCTTAGAGGGGGCACAGAAGGGGCAGCAGTGTTTAGGTAATAGTCTTGGAAATGGTTTTCACTCTCAGTTTCACGATTCCGAAAGAAGATCTCAAATAATAAAAAAGACTGCTTAATGTGCGCATTATTCTGAAGACTAGCAGAATAGAAGAAGATAAATGTTAGAATGACAAGAGGATGACCTGGCAAGAGTGAAATGGCTCACTTTAAAAAATTAATTTTATGTGGTGGAAGGCTTCCCAATGCCAAAAAGCCTTTTAAGTAAAGAATGAAAAATGACAAGCAATGCTGACTGAAATTCATTTCATTTCCAAGCTTAGAAAAACATAATTTGTGTAGTAGATGCTTATTCATCAAGTTCTTTGTCTTATATAAAGATTGCCCGGCAATAAAACAACTCAGCAGTAAGATAAACCAGCAGGTTCATTTATTATGTCACACATTGTAATCACGGACATACTATGGTAGGGGGAGAATGCATGGAAATCAACTCTTCATTTTATTGATGGAAAGATTCAAATTACAACATGACTGTCTCTCCAGGGGATTACATGAAAGACAGACATTTATCAAAGGGATTGTAATAGAGGGGAAGATTACTTTCATTAGGGAATTTCTGTTTAGGACCATGTATGGAGCCATTGCCAGGTTAAAAGACCAATGACACCAAGAAATTAAAAATTCCCAGATGGTTTGGTATAGCAGGTATTTAGATAAAGAATTTAAAAAAAAAAAAATGTTATCTTTGAAGTTAAATTCATGAATGTTATTGCTTTCTCTCTGTTCTTATCTTTACTGATGGCAGCCATGTTGTTAAACATACCTCATTCAGTCCCATAATACACATTAAGGAAGTGTATTATTATGGAAGCGCATATTGAATATATATGAATTATAGATACATTTGAGGCATTTTCATATTGAGGGAATTTATGTGCATTTCATTTTATGTTCATTGAGAGGGAATTTATGTACAGGTCATAGGATTCTAGTCAATGCTGCCCATGAGAAAGGGCAGTTATTGATTTGCTGTATCTCCAGTGTACAAAGATAGTTGTTTTTTTTTTTTAAGATCCAGTGATAACTTCATTATTTTATAATCCCATTTAAGGGGGGAATTCACCATTCAGCGAAATGAGCTCCGAATCCTTCGGTTCACTTCGCAAATGGTATTATGCGCTCGCTGACATCAGCGAGTACATTAAAGGGATTTTAGTCTCGCTTTTGCTCTCGCCAAGACTGGAATCCCTTTAATGCGCTCGCTGATGTCCGCATGCAGAACATCAGCGAGCGCATAACACCATTTGCGAAGTGAGCCGAAGGATTCGGAGCTCACTTCGATGAATGTTGAATTCCCCTCTAAATGTTTAGGCTAGGTTCACATTAGCGTATGATGCGCAGCGCATCATACGCTAGTGTGAAAAAAAAAAAACACGGATCAATGGAAGCCGATGGTACTTAGTGTATGATGTGCATATGCTGGGTCAGGAATGCTATGTGTCACATTTTGGCCGGTGTATTATACGCTGCGCCCAAACTGTGACACACAGGAAGTGATGTGAATGCCAAGGATGCGTTCACACTGTCGCTGGTGGTAAGTACAATAGAAAAATATGCTCAGCGTTTTTTTTTTTTCTTCACACTAGCGTATTATGCGCTGAGCATAATATGCTCGTGTGAACCTAGCCTTAAACACGCTCAAATACTGTTGTGTTTGGTCAACTAATTATACAATTTTCATACAGATAGGTATTTTTTTTGTTTGATTTCAGTTGCATCAGCTAGTGTTTTTTTTTTAATCTCTCCTGTTGAAATCGTATTAGGTATCTGCAGTCAGCAGTGCTCTGAGTGTAATCAGCAGGAACCTGTACCTTTCAGATGAAGGGTTTTAAAATATGGTATTGTACATGTACTTTGACTCAGAAAATTCACCTAGAATCTCAGCCATAAAGTGAGACAGGAAGCTGTTCTTCTGCCAAGAAGGAAGTAGTAATAGTTGCTTGAGGACAAGGAAGAAATATGCACAAAATGTACCTTTTTTCTGGATTAAACAGATTTCATTTTTTGAACTTTCAGTACTCCACACAACATTACACATTGTTTCAGCATAAATATCACCATTTTCATGGCAGTATCCCTTTAATATACTAACGGCTCATGGAATTCAGCATATTTTGTGAATGCTTCTTCAGTGGTTGGACAGAAAATATCAAGTGCCAACCCATTTGTTATTAGCATAAATGTAAACACCATTAACCTGCATTTGCTCTAAAAAAGTGCACAAGGCAAACAGTTAAATTACGTGCAGGTTAAAATCACTGCAGATGATTTATCTTTAAAGGGCTATTAACACCATTTGGATTGTCATGTCAGTTATGTACAATCTCTGTATATAATATAATATATTATATTGAAATTTTTATTCAAAATTTCAGGTTTGACATTTAATTCTTGATTTATATTGGTTTCTTTTCCATATATATTTTTTATTGGGTGATCTTTATATTGCTAGTTGCAGCCATCTTTCAGAACTTGGGATTTCTGACGCATTACATAAATATATATTATCCAATTTTCTATGGAAAACAATGGGACAAAGCAGAGGAATGTTTACCTAAAGCGCCAGTAACATTAAAAACAATCTAAATTCCCTTTTGGATTGGCATGGTAGTTATTTAATACATAATGTTATATTTTAACTTAAATTCATTAATTATAATGCTTCCTGTCTCTTGATGTCTTTACTGATTGCAGCCATGTTATTAAACAGACTTCTTTCAGTCCCATTGTATTCTAGGGTGCTTTAGGTAATACATATAGGGAAAGTGTGTCCTAAAGCCCAATATACAGTATATATATATATATATATATATATATTTTTTATAAAGCTAAATAGCTTAATATCTTAGTTTTATTAACATACTATATAAAGCAAGCACAGACTTCATATATAGTCATTAGAAATGCATTTAAGGCCTTTTCATTGTTGGTGTTGCTTTCATTTTATCAGAATAAACATGGCTAAAAACACAAAAGAGAAAAAGAAAATCAAACATATGGTAATACAAATATTTACAAACAAGTAGAAAGAAAAAAGCAAACATTATAAACATGTATGATGTAAGAATGACCGCCATTCCAGATCACAGAGGGCTTTTTCCTTTTATGGAGTTGATGGTTGTTTATGTCGATTCCTTACTTATGTCTGAGCAACACAAACAACTAGGCTTGTTTCTGTATTAAATTAGGAACACGACTATATCATTGTACTGCTTTAATTAGCCTAGGGCTCCAAACACCTTCCTTGAAACGCGAAAGCACATGAATCACGCTGTTTCACTGAAAAGTCATTCACACAGTTCACACAGTGTCACTGAACTGAAATCACTATGCAATCTGATTTTATCATCATAGCCAGTCCAGAATGATAAAGGTCTTTGCCATTTTGTTAACTTCTTTGTGTAAGGCAAAAAGCTAGTATTTAGGGGGTAATTCAGCATACTCCGAACTTACCCTCCGATGCTTCATCTCTGCTCGCACAGACTGTTATGCGCTAGCTGATGTGCTACACGTGGACATCAGCAAACGCTTTAAAGGGATTCCAGTCTCGCAAGGCGACTCAAGTTGAGCCTTGCGAGCCTCGCCAAGACTGGAATCCCTTTAAAGCATTCGCTGATGTCCGTGCACAGGACATCAGCTAGCGCATAACAGTCTCTGCGAGCAAAGACGAAGCATCGCAGGGTAAGTTCGGAGTATGCTGAATTACTCCCTAAATACTGTCTTATTGACTGTAGATTTAGACATAGAAAGCTACCATAAACCCCCATGAACAAGGAAGCTTCCTCCTTTGTGTTGTAAACAGGTCATTTCATGCAGAATTAAAATGTGGTGGGACCCATACCAGTGTATTTATACTAACACTCATTCATTACAGTAGCTTTAATAAATATAGGCATACCTGGGAACCTAGCAATTCCCTGTTACCTGGAGTTCCATCCTATGTGGGCAAGGGCGGAGCTTAAGCGCACAGCGCTGTGGGGGCATGGCTAATGGGTTGGGATTCAATTGGGTGTGTTTGTGAGTTGAGGGGTGGGATTTGGGCATAGGGTGTGGTTGGGTTTTGGGTAGGGGAATGGTCTATGGATTTTGCCTTCATTTCAGAGAATTTGAGGGTTTATTCTGAGACACAATTCTTTGCTTTGCAAACCCAAAAAGTTCCCAGCACTGAACATAGGATAAGCACCTTTAAATTTAAAAAAAATCTACATGTTGTTATTTTTGGATTTGTATGGATATTTGGGCAATGGTAAAGAAAAAAGTTAAAAACAAATAGTCATTGTTATGTTGATCTGGTTGCATACAGTAATACAGAATGAAAAAGTGTTATAAATGGTTAACCAAGTATCCACAAGTGATCAGATTTTAATCAGGTCTGATGATGCACGCATCTGCCTATGGGGGTTATTCACTAAAGTCCGAATTGTTCCATATAGGTGCGAATTCACAAGATAAAGACAGTCGCAATAGGCTGCTGTCACAGTCGCGTCTTTATAATGAGAATATTGTCGCAGTTGCGACTTTATTATGGGAAAATTGTCACAATTTTAAATAAAAAAATTGTCGTGACTTTACAATGGGGAAATTGTAGCAGATTTATTATGGGAATCCGCTGTTTGCGAATTCGACAGTCGAATTCGCACCTTAGTGAATAACCCCCTTATATGTTTTGTTTAGAAAACCTTCTCTAAATTAAGCCTGATGCTGAAAGCGTTTGGAATGACAGAATGCATTTTATATACTTAGGTTGCAAGCTCTATGGGGCAGGGACCTCCAACCTCTTGTGTCAACCGCAACCTAACACTTAGGGTGTAATTCAGGAACGATCGAGGTACCCTTGCGAAGCTTCTCATCACTTCGCCAAGTCGGGTACGTGCTCACTGGTTTCCTGCACTCGGAGATCAGCAAACGCTTTAAAGGTACTTCAGCTCGCCTCGCAACCACTCAAATCTCCTCGCCGAAGTACCCTTGTGATATCTTGTATTGTTTAATGCGCTTTTCCCATATCTGTATTGTACTTGTATTGCTGAATTGTACAGCACTGAATAAATTTGTGGCCCTTTATAAATAAAATGATACATACATACATATATACACCTTTTGGCTGTGCACTTTACTCATGGCTTGATTTTCACCTTTCCTTGTGTGTATAAGGACATTTACAGAGAAGCTGTGAAATCACTTTAGGTTATGACCACAAAAGGTGAAATGCAACTCTTTACCACTAGATCTAAAATGTAGGAAACCGTTTTTTAGTGACAATACCCAGATGTACAGTAATTAAGCAATCTTTCCCAAATTCTATTCTTGTTGTTGTTATTTCCTGAGTGTCTGTGGCTGGCGCAGACTCAATTCTAGCAAACAATGTTCTTTATAAATCAGATGGTTTGTGCATTAGAACGCATCCTTTCCTTTTGTATCAAATGCCAAGTTGTTATTCATGATATAGAAATATAGAACATATTAAATACATACTTTAGTTTCATTGTCGCGTAAAGGCAGGAAATACATGTTCAAATTTAATTATACATTATCGTGCACAAGTTTAGAGGCTCTCTTTGAAAGAGCTGACCCTTGTTTTTATCATTGCAATCATTTTGAAATTGAAATGACAAATTTCTAAATGACAATAATACTGCTTGAAATTACCGAGTTAACTGTTTTATTTACATAAGGTTTTAAAGCCCCATTGACAGCAGCCATTGAAACAATGCTAAACCTTAGACAACAAATCCAATGACAAACTAGAACTAGGGTCCGCCTAGTGGGTCAATTGAAACAAGTATTAAAGAAAAACAAAAGTCTCCTAATAAATTGCATTTGTTTATTTAACCTACATGGCAGCAACACAAACCCACAGGGGGTAATAAAGCAAGGTGCGAATTCACCTTG
>WMED01021793.1:0-11826 GCA_019650415.1 Pipa parva
TGTAGTTCTCCTTTAAGCAGAAAATAAGTCATCAGCATGAGCACAGACATTTTCAGCTCTCTATTTTAGATGTTCATACTAAACTCCCACTGTCCACAATTCTAGGTGGGTCTAATATAATATCTATCCTACAACCGTCACACCAATAGTTATTTATATGAGGATCATCTCATTACAGAACCCCCGCGAGACGGACGGGGGGGGGCGCCAGGGGAGGGGGGGCACGGGACAGTGGGGGTGGGGGGGGGCACCAGGGGAGGGGGCACCTACGGCGCCAATAGACCCAGAGCCGGCTCTGGCGGAGGTACACCGCAGGTTTGGGGCTGCAGTTATGTAAGTGGAGTTGTTGATTAGGTCAGAATTTACAGATAGATTTGTATCTATTACACATTACAGTTAGAGAGGTGTCTGACCATTCATTTTATTCTGCAGCAGGAAAATGACCCCTAACACATGGCCTATAAAAACCTGTCTCCATTTCCTAATGTGATCGTATGGTCTTCACAGTGCCCTTATCTCAGTAGGAGATTGTATGGGATTGCTAGCAGAGATGGTAGTAAAAAAATGAGACTGAGACTTTTGCACAATACTATGTGTGTATACAATAGTCCAATGTGGTAGCCTGTGATTGATGCATAGCAAGCTGCCTTTGTTTTTATTAAAATTAGAGCCATTATTTGTGGGCAACCTATTAAACCAGTGGACCAAAAACTAGTTTGAATATAAAACAGAACTTGATGGGATGATAGCCAGCTTATTGAACTCTACTGTTTCATTCTGCATCCCACTGATTGGGTTTTTAGTAGTTGCTTCTGCATTCAAGATCACAGCCAGCCAATTAACCCTTTTTACTAATTACTAATACAGATTTTACTGTTCTTTATCTCCCTACAAAGAGCTTGTTTATGAGCTGGTTATTGCTGCATCAGCTCGTAAAGCTTATTCTAGAATGATAAAGTGACAATGCACAGTTACTGTGACTGATCTATCAGCAGGCGTTGTACACAGAGGTCATGGTGCTTGTAAAGCACCCACCTGATCAGACCTGAAATATCAGCTTGCTTCTTATCACTAGGGAAGATCTAAGCTTCCCAGGCCAGGTGCCCTGCTTCTTTAAGGAGAAGAAATTGCAGTAGCACTTCACAACCCAACTGTAAACTGGTGTGAAAGGGGAGAGCAAAAGTATGTATTACTCCTTCTCATATGCTCAGCTGTGTCACAAAATCCACTCGTTGGCTATAGCAGTAAACGCTATATTCGGTTTTATTTCCTCAGGGGATCTATATGAATTGCTGCTGAGAAGTGCCTTTTTCTACTGTGTATTATATTATCTTTAGGGGAAAAAAAAACTTATTTTATGGCTTTGTTAATAAATTCTAATCACACATTGTGCCCCCCCCCCCCCCACTATTACAGGAAAATGTATAGGCAGGGGTTACTTTTCCTTTAAACAATTTATTATGCACACATACCATTTCTGTTGCGTTACAGCTTAGTACTGCCATTTAATCCTCTTCAGCTGCCTATTCCATCTCTCCTTATTTTGCTTCTGTGTAGTGTATACTAGGCAGGCAGCTTGCATAAGGAATATTATTACTGTAATTATTGCTGGGGTAAAGGAATTACTGTAGCATGGTAAAATGGAAATTCTACCAAATATTTACAGAGCTCTTGGCATTACTTTGCAGCTGGAATTGGCACTGTGTGTGTTTTTAATTAGTATTCCATTTAGCCCCTAACCAATGAAAAGGCTACTCTTTGCACCAGTCATAACTTGATAAAAGTGTGGCGCATCATGACCAGCAGCCGGGTTGAGTAACAGTGCTGATGTTTTCTATACAACATTTAGAGAGAGAGAGAGACTGGCTCAATTAACCACCATTACTGATCAGGTTAGAAGCTTGCGAAAGGATTCTGTGCAGGGAGAAACTGCCATAAATAGACTGAGTGTAAATTTGTTACTATAATACTAACTGAAATTATATTCTATGCACAGTGAGTTATGTCTTTATGTCAATGATAACATCTACCCTAACCTGTTAACCTTAGTATATTCTCACCACGGTTCCCAGATAAACAACCAGCTCAGCTAGAATCACAATTATAAAGGTCACCCCATTCATGATTAGTTTGTTTCTAGCATTGGCAGGAATGCTTATAGCATGTACTGTCGTTTCATAGGAATTACTTCAGCAGAGATGCTTTTGTTGATATCTTGTAAAGACTACCATTTTGCCTGCTGCAGAGCAGAGTTGCCATTAAAAATCGCAGGGCTACCCACAACCTGGCAAATAGGACCCCTCTAAATTGTTTATACATTCCCATTTACACTGCTTAGTGCCCAGTAGACCATCCCTTTCATTGGACAATACTCTGGAGCCTACATATGTCTGAATGTCTGGGCTACCCAGGTATGCTGAGCTGGTGGGACACACCACAGCAGTACCCTTCTATTGGCAGCCCTATTCCAGAGAATATGGCCAGCATCCTTTTAATTCAACTACAAAATTACCTGGTGCATTGTCTTAAAACCTTAACAATTGTGTCAGCCGGATTTATGTCCTCTGTGCTGAATTAGCTCTGTGATTCCACTGGCTCTGCTGAGACTGGCCAAATCTCCTACATCTCCAACTTCTGTATATGATTCCTGGGAGACTGATGGATGTGATGGGAGTAATGTATGCCTTTTCAGTAAATGCCCCCAGTGTACAATAGCAATATTCTCAATGTAAAATAGAGGATGAATATTCTGGGTAAACTTTATCGATCTCCATCTCAGTTTATCCCACTCCAGGCATGTACTAACTGTTATTTCACTTTGCACCTGATGAAGGGAGACACAGTCCCTGAAACATTGTTTTTTTGTTAGTATGGAACAATAAATTACAGTATTCGTCATTTTCCTCAGGAACATCTGCTTTCTTTGATGTTTTTGTGCTTGGGGATTTTGGCTGAACCCCGCGAGTGTTCCGTTTGGCTACAGACAAAGCTTGATTTTGATTATTATGTACTAACCGTCATGCCACAATTCAAGACAGGTGCCCATTATGCCTCATAACAACATCATAAATAAATAAGAACATATAGATCAGGGGATAGAAATTATGATTGGGGTTGTCAACAGTGTGTGAGAGCAGTATTACATAACAAGAGCATTGCTTCATAATTTTTCATTCAGATACAACTTTTTTTTAAAACTTATTGAAATGTGTGCAGGGTGCAGCGTTCTGGCGTACTCTGAATTGAAATGGAAACCATATTTTGTTGTACGCTGGTGTCATTAAATTAAGCGCCTAAGAGAGAAAAAGAAAACACCTTATTGGGAAGGTCATATTTATCTGTGTAGGACACACAGAATTAAGGAGCACATTAACAGATGTGTTGCTAGCTTGATGAAAAACAGTATGTGTAATTTGTGTGTCTTAAATTACAGTGCCCTGAAAGAGGTTTTCTGACCCCTGACCAGTTCTCTCCACTTACTGAATTACAAACCATAAGCTGGCTTTATTTTTATCTCTAAAGCACTGAAATTCAATTTTCTTTTTTTTTTTTGCCACTGTTTGAAACAAAATCTTCTGTAACTTTAATATTTTGTAGAGAAACTTCCTTATAAGTGAACAAGCTGTGCTCAATGTGGTGACGTCCAATACTTTTTGTTACCTCTTGCTAATGTGCATATTAGGAACACTTTATCTCAGATTTAGGGGCATATTTGTCAAAGTGCGAATTGTCCAATAGATAAATGGTTTTGGAGACTTCACCAATTTATATTACATTACTGCAACCAGGTATTTACTCATCATTTCGTATTGATTTGCTGTGAATTGGACAGTCGCGTTATTCAGCAAATGTGGATGGACAATTTGCCAGATGTTTTGGTGTAAATACCTAGATTTAACTATGCCAAATAAAAATAACAGATTGGGGGCTTGAGACGTTTAACTCAAAAATTTGAAAATAATATGACTACGTGAGCTAGGAATGAATGTCCCGTTAAAGAAAAATATATAAATCATTGCTTTGAAATTAAAAATATCATAGAAAACAACATTTTCTAGGGTTTCTTCTGTAAATGTATAATTTGACTAGGGTGCAAATATGCATGCAAGGCACTTTATTTAAAGGAGTAGAAATGAACAAAACACCATTCTTGTTTTTCAATTTGCTGTTCCTTAATCAAGTGTACGTACAGTGTGTTATTACTGCATTAAGATTAAAAAAAAGCTTTGATGCCCTCTTGTGTTTATCTTTGTCATGTACATGTGTTTGCTTTATATAGATGTTGGCTGTACTTAATTGGCATTTGTTAAGATTACATTTGCTCTGTTTATTTATAGAGTATATCTTTATTGTTTTTCAATATAAAATTATGCGGACAGGAGTTTGTGCACATAGTATCCTTTCTGTGTGTAAATGCATTTTATAGATGGAAGCCTGATCCGACAAATTGCTTTCCTTTGCTCAATGACGCATGACAATGTATGAATGTATGTGCGAATTCGCCAGATAAAGACAGTCGCAATAGGCTGATACTGTCGCGGTCGCGTCTTTATAATGAAAATATTGTCGCAGTTGCGACTTTATTATGAGAAAATTGTCGCAATGTTAACTTTAAAACATTGTCGCGACTTTACAATGGGGAAATTGTCGTGGATTTGCTATGGGAATCCGCTGTTTGCGAGTTCGACAGTCAAATTCGCACCTTAGTGAATAACCCCCAAAGTGTTGGAGTGCCATTCTGGGGGACACACCAGGAAACAAGAGATTGGGAGCCCACTTATCACTGTACTCGCCTCTATCTATTTTTATTTCTAATGTCCTGCCTATTTTACATTACCCTTGGGCGTATGTCATGATGGTACACCTTAGTGAGTAACCCACTTAAACTCCAGTGCTGGCCCTGTACTCTGCCGATGTCTTCAATTTTTCACATCCGCCACAATCTTCTTCCTCTCAGTTTCACAACATACAGCAAGTGCAGTAGCAGTGTTACCTCAAAAATCTTGTTTGCTGTATTTGGCAAAACTCACAGGAAGAATAAGTGAAGAGAATCACGACGACTGTCAAGAACAGAAGAGGTTGGCAGAGTACAGAGAGTAGGGGCAAGGGCAACACTGGAGCTTAAAAGTGCAATTTGTGAGTATCCAGCCCCCTCTTTCTTGCTAATCATCCTTTGAAAAAACAAGCCTGTAGGTATCCTTCATTATTGATTATAAACCCAAACAAAATGGCATGTGTGGATTAGTCCATAGAGATCAATGTATACTAATTTTTCAGCTCAGCTATGAAGTAGCCAATGTGGCCTAGGCATAAAGAAAGGCCATTATTAGGTTAAAAAGTGAACTAAATCAGAGACATTTGGGGTGTTGCAATCAAATGCATGTTAATAAGAAGTGTGGGAGCCCACACTACTGAAAGACAGGTGGAATATTTCTGGCTGGTGTGTGTGTGTGTGTGTGGTGTGTGTGTGTATATATGTATGTATATATACACTGTATATATATATATATATATATATATATATATATATATATGTATATGTGTGTGTGTGTGTGTGTGTGTGTATTTATCAAGGGTCGGCAACCTATGGCTCTTGAGCCAGATGTGGCTCTTTTGACAGCTACATTTGGCTCTTTGACTGTGATGAGCGGTGCTCACATGTAAGCACTGCTTGTTATAGTCTGTCTGCTAATCGCCAGCAAGCGATGTAGAGACAAAGCGCTCTCAGCACTTCCGGCTTGCTAGCCATTCAGGAGCCACTGACGTCACCGTGCTTCCGGGTTGATAGCCAATCCATAGCTGCTAATGTCACCTATGTGATGTCACATATGACGTCAGCAGTTCTGGATTCGAAAGGGCTGAGCAGAGCCGTACTATATGGCTCTCTCAGCCAAAAAAGATTGCTGACCCCCTGGTATATATGTTTAAAATTAAAATCGGCTGTAATTTCTCTGCTATTAAATATAAGTGGTGAGCATTCTTGCTTGATAAGACAAGGCACATGTTACTGCGTGTGATGTTTTCAGTATTTCTGCAGTAAAACAAATCATTATTGCAGTCCTGACAATACTTCTTACTAGAAAAGGAGCTGCACATGGTGGGACTAGCTTCCTGGCTTAGGTTGAATAACCTGATTACACAAGAATTCACACGTAATGGTGAAGAGGTAAAAAGGATGGAAATGTGTGAGAGAGAGAACTGTATAGCACACAGGATGAAAAAGAAAACTGTGGTAAAGAAGGATGCAATAGGATAAAAGTGCCAATATGAATATTCATAGCCGATCCCATGATTGATGATCTTATTGTGGATGCACACGCTGCTTTTAAGCCTTGGTTTCCCGGTGCATGATGGAATGTAAAAACATAATTTGTGTTGTTTTGTTTCCTGTGGTAACGGTTTGGGTCACTCGGTGGGAATGCACGTTTGTGCAGGCTAGTCTATTTTCTTGAAGGGTAAGAAATAATAAGGAAACTTGTCCTTGTGTGCCTGCCTGTCAGTGCTGTCATCGCAAGTCACTTCATTCTCCCAGCCCCTGTTAACACTCCATGGGATGGCAGTGCGTAGCTTTAGTTTCAGATTGTAGATATCCTGCTCAGGTTACTGTACACGCTACAGAGCATCTCAATTACATGGTGCATTTGCATCTAAATAAAGTTCTAAGCTGCTGGCCTTGTTTGAGAAATGCGTATTTCGTTTGCCATTTTCATATCGTCTATATATTGTGATTTCACAGTGATTCATATAAAACATTGTTTTACAATGTGAGGGGAGGTGCACTTGCTGGTTTCCATTTTGATGGATTACATTTTAGTGGCAGGCCTAAAACCTATATATTCCAATCCAAGTCAACGGAATCCCCATTACATCATGATTTATATCAGGATGAAAATCTTTCATGTGTGGATCCATTATCTGTCATATCCAAGTGTCTCCAGCTGGATACTAATGAAAAGATCTCATAAATATGTCTGCGGATCTATTAAACAAGCCGTGTGCCAAATAAAGTCCACAAGGCCTGATAAATATTAACATTACATTTTATTGGCCTGATTAATGCTGCACAATTAATCTGTCATATAAGGAATAATACTTCCATTGCTGCCCATTAGAACTCAAATAATTAGCAGCGAGCTGACAAATTAGCTCTTGGTAATAACATGCCCTTTATTCTCACCCATTAGATTGACTGACTAGCCCTTTTTATTACTGGAATTTAAAAACAAACCATCCAAATTCAAACAACTGCTGCATAACCCCCTCACCTCTCTATCAGAGTTACCCAACTCTCTGCTTGGTCCTGTAGCTGGAATAGTTTTCTGAGAACGAAAGGCCTCCTCACTCTCTTCCTCTTCCACTGGTTTATGACTGATTTGACTAGTAGTGATCTTGTCTATTCACATTGCCACTGATGCAAAGATATAGGGGGTTATTCACTAAAGTCCAAATTGTTGCATATAGGTGCGAATTCACCAGATAAAGACAGTCGCAGTAGACTGCTACTGTCATGGTCGCATCCTTATAATGAGAATATTGTCGCAGTTGTGACTTTATTATGAAAAAATTGTCACAATCTTAACTTTAAAAAATTGAAGCGACTTTACAATGGGGAAATTGTCTCGCATTTGCTATGGGAATCCGCTGTTTGAGAATTCGACAGTCAAATTCGCACCTTAGTGAATAACCCCCATAGTGTTGGGAGTGCCATTCTGGGGGGCAAACCAGGAAACAAGAGATTAGGAACCCATTTATCACTCTACTCACCTATCTATTTTTATTTCTAATGCCCTGCCTATTTTACATTACCCTTGGGCACATGTCATGATGCAGTTTAAAAGCTCCAGGAGTGCCCTTTGTACCTTGGTTGATCAGTCCAACACTGTGTGTAACATTTTCACACATTACCAGAAAGCAAAGATATAAGCAGTACTAATTACAAAATGGGAGGTTACATGCAGATCATTCCTTTATCACCCTAAGTTTGTTGACCTTTGATGGTTACTCACAATCCCTACCTTTCAGAAACCTTTAATCCATATCTTATATTGGCAAGGTTTAACAAGACTGGAACATGTCATGTCTGCAGGTTGGATTTAAGGCGCTGACTGTCAGGCTGTACCTTTACTAATAAACTAGTGGTCCTGGGTATGCATTTGGCAAAACTGGAATAAAGGAGTGTTCTTTATATAGAGATACTCCTTTAATTTCCAGACCTTGTCTTATTGACCATCAGCCATGGTAAGGTGTATATGGACACAGGCGGTCTTCTTCAGCAAATACAATAAGTACTGACTTGTTGGTCAAAAGCACTTTAAAATCCAGCTTGTAAGAGAATAAATGATAGGGATTATATAGGATCGAAAACAACTTTTCAATCTAAAAAAATGAATAAAAAAAGTGACTTTTGACATGCCAATAAAATCGTTCTAAAATAAGCGATAACGGCATAATAATGAAACCACTGTTTCTCCAGCATTAAGTGGTCAAAAAATGTTTGACTTTTATAAGTATCTCCCAAAGTGGTCCTACAAGCAACTATACAGTTATTTTACCATGTTTCCTATAGTAAGCAACAAAAGTTGGTCTCTCTTGAGAAAACTGTGTGATATGACACAATATCTAAATTGGTTCAAATAAAGTAAGAAGTAAGTGGACAATAGGAAACATTTTGCCCCTCCCACAATTTCTTGTTGCACGTATACATCCTAAACATACCGTTGATAATATACTAGCTGTAGATATACATGATCCATGGTTTGTTTGTAGCTCATTGCCCATAAAAGCCTATGTATAGCACACAATTTTTACTAATCATGTATGTTCTTCTAATGCATCGCTTAGGATTTTAAGAGAAATCTGATTTGCTGGATTCCCGGACCTGCTTGGCACGCCAGTAAAAGGCATGCTACAAAACTAAAGAAACATCTTTATTATCTGTACAAGGCACATATTTCATTGCTGTCCGTGAAGATTTTCTGCATGTTCGATTTGCACTGTCTCTCCAGTGGCTATTTTAATCGTGGTTCAGTCACTGGATACTACCACAGAGCAACGCCGGGTCAGAATGTTAGCTGTGTTTAATATACATTTCATCTAAAGTGCAATCAATCAAGTCTGCATTGAAGAGACCATTACACCAGACAGCATTTTTGACACAAGGAATCCATTGAGTTTGCTGCACCAATGTAATTTAAGATGGGTTCTTCCCTGTTTTTCTGTTGAGAATTTGACTACACACAGCTGTATCTGGCTTAATATTTCCTTCAGAGCAGATGGTCAGTATCTCCACTTGGAGAAAAACAAAACATAACAAAATATTTGTTATGTTTTTTAAGGGAAATTATACCCTATTAATAAGCAGAGGTCATCTTCTAGTTTTTCCCTTAAATAGAGCGAAGTGTATGAATGCATTGCTCTTGGGTTATTAACACTCCCAGAAATCAACAAATTAGTGAGGCAATCATTATGAAACCTCCTCTCCGTCTGTTTGAAGAAATAGTTTGGGCCAAAAAAACAATTTGCAAGTTGGTGTAAATGTCATTTTCAGAGATTTTTTCGCTGGAGAGTTGAGAAACACAATTTCAATACTTGTATGTGCTCATGTACATATGTAGAATTGACAAAATAAATAATATCTATCTCTATCTATCTTATATTTTTAAAACAAATATTATGATATAATGTACATTTTTGATCTTTAAAATATCTCTGTTTTACTGACAGAGTAAATGGTATGATTTCTAATAATAGTTGAGGGGGGGGTCTGTGATTTTTTTTCCTTTAGACTTTTCTTGAGATTGCAGATGAAGAATCTGAACCCAAGCAATTACTTAACAAGAGACCTGGTATATTCAGTGACCCTTAAAGGGACTTGTTCACCTTGGAATTAAATTTGAATGTGCTATTGATAGCAGCAATCTAAACCAGTTTGCAATTGAGCTTCATAAGACGCACCTGACTATAAAACACACCTAGGACTTCATTGAAGACGATAAGAATAAAATTTTGAACCAAATGGTGTGCTAAAATATTTAATAAAATATACCACCCCCTCCCCTACCTGCCATCCCTCCAATGCCTGCCTGCTTTCCCTCTAACCTTACTCCAGTGTTCCAGCAAGCTGCCTCCTGTCAGGGCTTGTCCATACTGAGCTAAGTTGAGCGTGACGATGCTCTTTGGCATCTTCGGCTCTTGTCGACTCTATTCACCGTGGATTTGGCCACTGTGCTAACAGCGACTGAATACACAGCGAATAGTGCTGCTACTAATGCAGCTTGGCTCTTGTTGGCTCTATATTTGACTGCAACTGTGCAGCTTCCAAATCCATGGTGAATAGAGCCAACAAAACCTGAAGGTGCCATGGTGCTCAACTTAGCTCAGTGTTTCAAAGCGCTGACAGGAGATGGCTTGCTGCAACACTGGAGTAAGGTAAGTACTCCAAATTTTCTTCAGCAGGGCACGGGAGGGGGGGTGGCTGGCATACCGGCACCCCCCACCCACACCCCGCAGCAGCTGAAAAAAGGAACATTCGCTCAATAAGACACACAAGCATTTTCCCCAATTTTTGGGGTAAAAAAAAAAGCGCATCTTTTGGAGCAAAGAATATGGTAGTTTTTTTTTTTTTTAACTAAAAAAAACAGAATTAAACAAAAACCCAGTTGCAAACTGTCTTAAAATACCAACATCTACGAAATAGTGAAAATTCTAAGGCAGGCAACCTCTTTTACTGAAAGACGTGGGATGTTTAAAATTAAAGGCTCATATTATCTAGGGGAAGTGATTGCTTTCTTTTCTCCTGCACAGCCGCCTGCTGTCTGTAAACACTGATCTGCTTTTATTCCACTGCAGTGCTGCAGTCCTCTCCACTTCCTGCTTTTTCTTCAGAAACGCTGAGGTGAGCAATTTCAGAAGCAGTATTAGGTCAGAATTCTGCTTCTGCGCTTGGTCACATCAGTGATGTTGAGCAGGAAGTATAGAGCGCTACAGTGGAACAAATGATCATCTTTTAAAGAGAGCAGGAGGAAGCACTAAGGAAAAGAAAGAGGTGAGCAAGTATCCAACCCTTAAGAATCACCCCTAGAGAATATGAGCCTTTAAGTACCCTTTAAAAATCTAGAATACAGTTTCACCCTAACCTCAACAGCAGGATCAGCATTAGACGACTTTAACATTAGTAGCATAATAAAGTAATTTGGGGAAAGAAAGGAAACAAAGAGGACTTAGAATTTGCCTTTTTTATATGGATAATGTGATTGCACTCAGTAAGTTATTTATGGTCTTTTGCAGGAGTGGATTAGAACAAGAGGATATGAGAATCTTGTATAAATACCTCACAACATCCCTTTTCCCTAGGTTTATGGAGCCTGAGGTAAAGTCCATTTACACAGCTTTTTTCAAACATATTAAATTGTTTCTTTCTCTCCTTTTTTTTTTCCTCCCAAAGAAGCTACTTAGTGTTTGTCATATGTGATACTGTGACTGCATTGCTTTGTTTGTTTGTAGCCATTTACAGCTACCATTTTTTTTTTTTATCAACAAGGAATTGGCTCTAAATGACTTGATTGTAATTTATGCTGTATATTCTGGCAGTACATGAAGAGCTGTAGTTGGCACTGTGCATGTTGCAGTAACAAAACCCGCTATAATCATCATTTATTACCACCATGACATGTGAAATATTCCCCTTAAGCAGTCTCCTAGTGCCTGTTGGGTGTATTGCCCCAATGAGAATTGGTTGTTGAACAGACAGATAGCTGGGAGATTGGGTTGTTCATATACAAGTGCTGGTCAACGAATTAGAATAATTTGAAATAGTGCAATCATGAA
>WMED01021794.1:0-11826 GCA_019650415.1 Pipa parva
TATGTACATTACTTTACATTAGCAGCATGTACATTACTTTACATTAGTAGTATGTACATTGCTTTACATTAGCAGCGTGTACATTACTTTACATTAGCAGTATGTACATTACTTTACATTAGCAGCATGTACATTACTTTACATTAACAGTATGTACATTACATTAGTAGTATGTACATTACTTTACATTAGCAGTATGTACATTACTTTACATTAGTAGTATATACATTACTTTACATTAGTAGTATGTACATTACTTTACATTAGCAGTATGTACATTACTTTACATTAGCAGTAGGTACATTACTTTACATTAGCAGTATTTACATTACTTTATATTAGTAGCATGTACATTACTTTACATTAGCAGTAGGAACATTACTTTACATTAGCAGTATGTACATTACTTTACATTAGTAGTATATACATTACATTACATTAGTAGTATGTACATTACTTTACATTAGCAGTATGTACATGACTTTACATTAGCAGTATGTACATTACTTTACATTAGCAGTATGTACATTACTTTACATTAGCAGTATGTACCTTACTTTACATTTGCAGTATGTACATGACTTTACATTAGCAGTATGTACATGGCTTTACATTAGCAGTATATACATTACTTTACATTAGCAGTATGTACATGACTTTACATTAGACAGGGTTGGACAATCTAAGATAGTCCCAAAAGTACAGCACCTACAATTGTTAAATAAAACAGTACTTGAAAGTTCAGGTAGTCTTTTAACCTTTCAACCAGTCCAGCCAAGCAGTCCACTGGGATAATTTTCCCTTTTATCCCTTTTGTTGAAAGAACAAAAATTCCATTTTCCTTGTAGAAAACCAAGGTGGATGCGCTGGAAAACAATGGGAAAAACACAGGGTGCAAGCCCTAGTGTGATACTTTTGATTACACGAGTAAGAGTTATACTTCGGTGGTAAATTAAAGTGTAATGTGCAACTTGTGATACACACTGATTGTAATCTGTGCCTATGACACAACACTTGGAGGGATATATAATAAAGTGCCTCGGGGACCCTCAAGGTGACTTGCAGTACTCTGTAATGCTACTTTCGTGCAGCAGTACCCCACTATGAATGTGCACTTACCAGACTTTGCTGGAATTTAGGCATGGAATAATTAATGCAGATCCCTCCAATTGGTGGCTTGTCAGAAGCAGTCCAATCGCTGAGTATGAAGAAGAAGCAGCTTACTGGACGATTTGAATGACAAAATTTCAATAGGCAGACCAATAAACACACAATAAAATCTTTAAAAAAGTGTAAAAACAGGTCCAATGTTCATATGGGAATAATAAAATAGTTCCGGTGGAGTTCTCAATGCATTTCGCTGCCACACGGTGCAGCTTCCTCAGGAGAAATTTATGATAGCTAGCGGTGCGCAGTTAATTACTACATTAGTAGTATGTACATTACTTACATTAGTAGCATGTACATTACTTTACATTAGCAGTATGTACATTACTTTACATTAGTAGTATGTATATTACTTTACATTAGCAGTATGTACATTACATTACATTAGCAGTATGTACATTACTTTACATTAGTAGTATAGCTATCTTGTGATTGAAAAATCGAGATCGAAAAGTTGATAGAAAGTTTCTGTTTGTAAATATTGATATTTACTGCAAGAAACATTTGGGGTGAAATTTATTAAAGGCAAATTTTGAAATTTCGATCAAATTTTGAAAAAATGCAATTGAATTTTGAAAAAAAATCGATTGCATTTTGAAATTTCAATCGAATTTCAAATGAAATTGATCAAAATTTCTAAATTTCGATCGAATTTTGAAAAATTGTGATCAAATCTTTGAAATTTCAATTGAAATTTCGATCGAAATTTTTCGAAATTCGATCGAGGTTTTTCAAAATTTGATCAACATTTCAAAATTTGATCGAAATTTCAAAATTTGATCAAAATTTCAAAATTCGCCTTTTATAAATTTCACTCTTGAGATCTCTTGGGAATAAACTCTTGAAAGCAAATTTGGGCTTTTACGAGTTTATTAAAATTTCACCCATAGAATGAATATATAAAATCATTAACTGAATAATTATACAGTAAAGAAAATGTTGACATTATTTACAAGGAAAAGTGTGCATTTATTTTTCTTTCTTTACCTTCATGCATAATAGCTTACATAAATGTATTATTTTCAGAGATTCTGTTTGCAACAGCCTTAAAAGTTAAAATACATTCCAAAAATAAAGCTAAAGTATTTTATAGTTCTTCTGTGAATATTGTCAAACTCAGATGTAAATGAAACTTTTTTCATGCCTCTTGTATCAACATTCAAATTCAGCAAGGTGAGAGCTCACCTTGTGATGCTTCGACTCAGCTCGCACAGACTGTTATGCGCTCGCTGATGTCCTGCACGCGGACATCAGTGAATGCTTTAAAGGGATTCTAGTCTCGATGAGGCTCAACTCGAGTCGCTGAGACGAAGCATCGCATGGTGAGTTCGCACCTTGCTGAATTACCCTCTTCAGAATTCTAAATATATTTCTTTTCAAACCAGCAAGGTCTGTCTGTTAACCTGTTTGAACACTTCCTTCATCTGAAATAAATTGGCTTTTGCGCATCCTTTGTCCAAAAGCTTTGTCGGTCTTTCCTTATTTTTTTATATATCATCTCCTGATTTAATCCATTTAATTAAATTGATTATTATGCCTCTATATTCTGCAGAGGAATGATTCCCTCTATGTTTTTTTTTTTTTCTTCTCTTTATGAGTAGATGTATTAAAGTTGATTTTGTCAAATGTATTTAAAAGTCTGATCCGTACATGACAAAGCCAACCCGGCTGTCTTTGCTCCACTGACTGATTTTGTTGAATTCTTTAAAGCTAATTTTGTCATTTGAACACAATCTACCATCATATCTAACTTTATTTTTCCATAAGACTGCAGGTAAAATTAAGGAGTTGTCGTGAGTTCTTTTCATTTATTGTGTTTCAATTCTGGAAGGTATTTATATCACAAAATGTCAAATAAAATCAACTAAGCTCCATCTGTACATTGCTTGTAACTACTTAATAACATATTTGTCTGTTTTAATATTAACACTTTTTCTGCAGATAACTTATCCTCTTATTTATCCACAATTTAGTGCTACTGTTTAAATCCTTGTCTCTATAGAGCTTATACCCACAGCACCGTTTATTTCACTTTTTTAATGTTCCATTTAGCTACTTTGCTTTGATTTTAGATAGTTCTGTTCCAATGAATCCTCCTTAAAGTTTTCACATATTGGCTTTTGTTCATCTTACTAAAGTTTTTCTTTCTACTTTAGTTAACAAAATTATTATTTGAAACAACTATCAAATGATAGCATATTGCATTTTGAATTCCCTAAATGAGCTTTTGTTTTAACATTCCATTAAATATTACATTAGTACAAACATTAGTAGTAGACAACTTTCTAAAAAAATTTAAGAATCCACTTTGCCAGTACTAATTTTAGTAAACCTTATCATATTGTGTTAGATAAAAATACATGGCACATAATTTGTTACCTAATTTATTAAACTCGGAAAGACCACTCTGGGTCCTTCCAAGTTTACTGGGAGAAATCTTGCATTGTTCTCGCAAAATTTCTTGAGGTCTAGTTTTTCGATTTCAATTAAAAAAAAAAATTATGGAAAGGTAGCCATTCTTTCCATTAGTACCATGGCTACCTTTCCATCGAAAATGTTGAAAAATCGGGATCGAAAACTCAATCTGAAATTTTAAAACAAATCTCATGAGAACAATGGAAGAGTTCTCCCGGTAAACCCGGAAAGACCTAGAGCGGTCTTTCCAAGTTTAATAAGTTCTTGTTGGACACAATTTTTTTCTTGCAGATTATAGTTCATGAACTTTTTGCAGGAGCCCGATTTTCATTAAAACAGAAGTCATAATAGGCATGAAAGCCTTTTACTGGAAAGGAATAATAAGCACACGTTACTGCAAAGTAGAATTCATTTGTAAACCTCTACACAAATGAGGCAGGTGCTGCAAATTTTGGTACCATTAACTATAAGCATGTTTAGACTTTTTTCACATAGCGGCAATTGTGGGCATTCAAGGAGATAAACAGTCAAATAAATGAGTTTATTTTCATTAGTACAACATGTTGTAGTTATTTTGCCTGCCAATTCCTCATCTATAATTAATGTGCTTGGATGCATGCAAGGATGTACATACTCTTATGGCAGGGGAGGTAGTTGCCGTTGTTATTGGGTTAATGGGATGAAAGGGTCCAGAGTTGCCCTCTACTACTTGTAATAAATAATTTCTTGCAGTGGCTAGGGGCCAAGTGTAAGCTTTGCATTGTGGCCCCTATCAGTGTACACAAACCATTGGATACATGGCAAGATATTACTTATACAGATGTTACTGGACTGGTTTTGTCACTAAATAGCATTGTACTTTAACATTAAACTTATGTAAATATGCACCTGGGACACTTTATATCTTCAGGCTTTTGTCTTTTCAAGCATCTTGGAGAGTTCTTCCCTAAACATTGAATAGGAATGATATTCTAAGTGTACTATTGATTATGCTGCTTAATCTCAAGGAGGTTAATTACTACAACAAACACAAACTGAATAGTTTCTTATGCTTACCAACTACACCATGTTAGGTCATTTTTAGAATCTGGCACATTAGGTACAATACTATGGTCTTATTTAATGGACATTACCATTGACATTGAATTGTACATTTATAGCTAGAACATCTCACTGGATAATCTATTTGTATACTTTATGATCTCTTACCACCTATACACTCCATCCGTACTTTTAAAAGGCTTTTGTTAGTAAAACCGTAAAAATAAACTATGAATTTTTCATTCCTCTCGCAGAAACATTTCTTTAATTTTCTAATTTTATTTCCCTTCCTCTTTTTAAAATCTCATTTTTTTTCCTTTCTATCTTTAGTCCCATAATCCCCTCTTATCCACAGCTTCCTTTTACAATCTGCCTCCTTACACCCACCACTCTATGTTCAGGTATGCAATTACTTCCTTACTGTTTCTACAATATTGCTGACTTCTTTTTCTCTCTCTCTCCTTTCCAATTAATAAGCTGTCATTAACAGGAGCTACAACAGGTTTTTTTTAATTTCTATTTTTATGTCAGAATTATTCAATTTTTTATTTGCCTCATTTCTTTTTACAAGCCAAATATGAAAATATTGTTTGATATAATATTAATGAAATCTGTTTGCAACTATAAATGTGTTTTTGTTTCCATTCTATAATATAACTGAAATTTTCCTTCACTACCCACTATCTTCTAAAAAGATGGACATCTATCCCAGACCTGTCAGTACTCTTATTTTTCAATATATGAGAGCAATCAATACATTTCTGTTTAAATTCCAAAATGATAAAATCATTGCTTCTGTATTATCTCATTGTAAAAAAAAAATTACAAAAATGACTTGGCTAGCATTTAAAGGAATCACGTTATCTACTTTAGGTACCTTTTAAATAAAGAAATCCTACCTGAATTGTCTTTAAATATTTATATGTGGAAAGTGATTACCAAAAGCTATCCCAAATGAGTAATAAACCAAGAACAATGTCTACTAAAAATTAGATTCACTAAAAAGAATAGGCAAGTTTTGAAATGTATATGACATATGAATCAAGACTAGTGAACCTTAAAGCGGAGAACTGTTTCCATTCTCCTACTTCATTAATTGCTTTCACTAAAATACATCACATCCAGTTGAGAAAGTGGGAGACAGACAATTACTAAGGTCATGTTCTACATATCTAGGCTGCAACATGAAGATCAGTATATGAAAAACAAGACTTTAGTACATATTTCTATTCAGTTTTCCTATTTTTTATATAACTGGTTAATTAGATTGTAGGTGAAACCTTTTATTGGCTAACTGAATAGATGCCATGCCTGAAGAAGATACCTAAGTATTGTGGAAAGCTTGCATTTACCATCTATTCAGTTATCCAATAAAAGTTATCACCTGTACTGTACGTGTCTCTGATACCATGCCTGAAGAAGAGACCTAAGTAGTGTGGAAAGCTTGCATTTACCATCTATTCAGTTAGCCGATAAAAGGTATCACATATACTCTACTTGTCTCTGATACCATGACTGAAGAAGAGAGCTAAGTAGTGTGGAAAGCTTGCATTTACCATCTGTTCAGTTAGCCGATAAAAGGTATCACATATACTCTACTTGTCTCTGATACCATACCTGAAGAAGAGACATACAGTAAATAGTGTGGGAAGCTTGCATTTATCATATGTTCAGTTAGCCAATAAAAGGTATCACCTATACTGTACGTGTCTCTGATACCATGCCTGAAGAAGAGACCTAAGTAGTGTTTAAAACAGCATTTACCATCTATTCAGTTAGATAATAAAATATACCACCTATACTCTACTTGTCTCTGATATCATGCCTGAAGAAGAGACCTAAGTAGAGTGGAAAGCTTGAATTTATCATATGTTCAGTTAGCCAATAAAAGGTATCACCTATACTCTACTTGTCTCTGATACCATACCTGAAGAAGAGAGCTATCTAGTATGGAAAGCTTGTATTTACCATCTATTCAGTTAGATAATAAAAGGTACCACCTATACTCTACTTGTCTCTGATACCATACCTGAAGAAGAGACATACAGTAAGTAGTGTGGAAAGCTTGAATTTATCATATGTTCAGTTAGCCAATAAAAGGTATCACCTATACTCTACTTGTCTCTGATACCATACCTGAAGAAGAGAGCTATCTAGTATGGAAAGCTTGTATTTACCATCTATTCAGTTAGCCAATTAAAGGTATCACCTATACTCTACTTGTCTCTGATACCATGCCTGAAGAAGAGAGCTAAAGGGGGGAAGTCACCATTCAGCGAAGTGAGCTCCAAAGCCTTCGGCTCACTTCGCAAATGGTATTATGTGCATGCTGATGTCCTGTCCTGTCTTGGCGAGACCAAAAGAGATGCCTCGCCAAGACAGGAATCCCTTTAATGCGCATGTTGATGTCCGCGTGCATGAGAAAGGGCATGTATGCCCGAAACATGTCACAATGAACTAAATAAATAGCACAGTAGTTATACTACATTGGTTTGCACTGCTTTTCTTCTTCAATTCATACAACACCAGCAGGTAATTGCATAATGGATAACAGTAGCTCAGACGGTACTGGAACAGTATAGAACAAAACAAAAAATATATAGAAATATATTGCAAAAATGTTTAGGTTTTTTTGGGATAAATTATTAATTATCAATAAAAAATGACTTTGAGACATTACATACCCTTTAATTTTTCTTTCAACACGTTATCACTTTTAAACAGCCAGAGGTAGTTAAAGAAACTAACTATTGTATGGTTCAGGATTCCAGTAATCTTTGCTGCAATTTTATATTCAAAACATTTACATTTTGTGGCCAGAAAAGTAAAATCGATTACCAAAAATGATCATGTGCTGAGTTTGGTAATATTTATGCATGATTTTTGATGCAGTGAACTACAACAAAGAGCTGGAAAACTGTTGATAATGGGATATAAAAAGGAATTATCTTGATTTTCCGAAAAACTTTGGTACAAGACCACACACACTTTTTTTTTTTAATTAATTGGGAATATTCATTTATATTTTCAAAGTCTGTTTTTCGTAGTAAATCAATGTGTGAAAACAATATTCTGATATTAAAGAGTTTTGAATAAGATCCAAATTGGACTGAGGCATTACATGATGAGCTGTTTATGAGGGTTAATAGCAAGTGTTAATCAATAGACATACTGTAGCAGAGCTACTTCCAATACAGTCTACAGTATTTGATTGTGATTGTAATTCTTATTACATCTATTGACTTGCACTGACTGACAAGTTTGAATGCTTATGATTCATTGCTAGAAGGTTTGGCTGATAAGCAAATAATATTTTACAAAGATTATTTAATGATTAATAGTATTTTGCATATCCTTTATGAAGGAAAATATAATAATAATAATACTTACAGTTAAACATATCTGCCTGGACTGGTTTTGTCGAAGAAATAAATTTGCAGCATCCCAACACAATTAACTCACAATAAGAACGTTTTCTTTAGCCCTATATTAACAATTTGGGATATGTATGTGTACAAGTATATGTATTATGTTCGAGTAACAAAATCCACTTCAGAGAATTGGACAAAATAGGCCCTCCTGTGTCTTCATATTCTTGCCAAGATGTTTTCACTTTTTGAATTTTGATATTTTTCTTCACTCAGAGGTAAAAAACATATAACATTTACAGACACAAACAGGTAGTTTGATTATGTATTTCATTTGGCCACATTCAGACTACTGAGTTTAGCCTAGCTACATGTTTCTAACTCCAAACACATCTTAATGGCAACTAAGGCAATTTAACAGTGTTTTCCATAAGTAGAGTTTTGGGGCCCACCAAGAAAGAAATCAAAAGCCCAACAGAAAACAGAAGTTTAGGGGCTCACTTCTCAGTCTCCATGATTAAAGTATATCCTACTAGTTTTGTCTCTAAAATCGATTGCTTCATTAACTCATTGACATGCTATGATACATTGACTATGTTATGAGGCAACTCTTTTGCTCTCGCCAAGATTGGAATCCCTTTAAAGCGCTCGCTGATGTCCGCGTGCAGGACATCATCGAGGGCATAACAGTCTGTGCGAAGTGAGGTGGGACTCCGCACCTCACTTCGCACTATCCTGAATTGCCCCCTAAAACTCCAGAAGGGTCCACTGAAGCCTGGGCCCACCAGGTATTTTCCTGTGTTCTGGTGTGCCATGTTTCTCAGGGGTTACTCAAGCACTGGTATGTCTCTAGAGCAGCTAAGGCAGCTTTAGCTTCTGTTACATCTCTTGAAAAACTATGGTGCACTAATCTTGGGAACAAGAACAAGGGTTGCTGTGCCTCTAGAATAATTAATTTGCACTGTTACACCTCTGGAGGGACTAGGGAATACTAAGCAGGTTTGTGGATCCTCAATTGGATAAGGCACTGGTTAATTTTGATGCACTGAGTCTAAGGAGCCCCTTTGTCTACACCCTAAACCCTGAAAATGTGGCATCATGGCCTTTGCTGCAGGAATTCTCAGATGAAATAACACAGCACTCTTGGAGTGTGCCACTGTGGTTTTTAATCACAGCTCCCTTGGAGAAAGCAGAGTACATGATCCTCTCCTGGCTCTCTCTTGGCTCTCACACTGCAGGTACAGAATCCACTGCTGTGATTGGCTGAAGATGGTGTGATGGCTGCTCTTTAAAAGGTTATAAAGTCAAATCAGAAATAAAAGTTAAGAAGCCATCACCAAAGTATCAAAAAAGCTAAGTAGTCAGTAACAGTGCATCAAATAAGCAATAATCAGCATAAAAAAGAAAGAATAATGCCTAAAAATATGATAAAGTAAATTGTCCAGCCTCAAACTAGTTAAAAAAACCAGTAAGCAACCAATCTGAAAAAAGCAATTTAGTATCCAAAAAGCAAATAAAATACAGACAAGTGTAAAAAAAAAACAAACAAAAAAAAAACAATGCAGATTGATACAATCATCTACTGGTACATTCTACTTTCTAACTTTTCTTTTATAGGTGAGAAGCTAATAAAAATATAGACCGTAAGGAAAATGAAAATATTCCACTATGTTATAACTTGTTATGGGCATTCAGGGCAGGATTAGGTATAATATACTCTTAACTCAGTGTACATTTCCTAGTAATAAAAATATTGCCAGAAATATTAATAAAGTTGCAGTTTTCTTTGAAAGGAAGCAAAGATAAGAACCAATAAGCAACTGAATAATTGAATCTTGTTTTTAGAAACAATAATGGCCAATAAATACATGGATAACAGATCTTGGCTGTGTTTGCTTATTAATTTGCTTATTAAAGTTTTAATAACAGCAATAACCTCTGAGAAGGGTTATCCATAAGGTAAATACAAATATCATCAGGAAATATTGCTGTTGGTTATAATAATGTGATTTTTTTTTTTGCTGTGATAAAATCCATTTAAAAAATAATAAATGGTATCAGTCAGTAAATGTTGTCTACGTGCCTACTAATGGCTACATGGCTACTGAATGCTGCCAGATGGCTACTAAATGCTGCTTGTCTTTATTTTTTCTCTGTATTTTATTTATAAAAGAAAACTCTAAATACCCTAAGCTAAAATCAGCAATAGGAAAACTTTTATTCTTGTTTAACAGCCAGGACTAAAATGTTCATTAGTAGCAAATTATATTAACTTGGTTTATCCACACAATTTCACTTATATTTGCATCAGTATATATTGTTTCATTATCAATTTACTTTGTGTGCTTTAATGGATAAAATGGTAAAATGAGTTTTTAAAGGACTGATAATACCCATAAAATAAAGATTCTCTTTTGGACTTGGCATGACGGATCGACATCAGAACACTTTGCACTGTTTTCAAAGCACTTCGTTTTGTATTACAAACCAATATTGATACTGATGCTTCTTTTTTATTGTGGCAAAATGACGTGACCAACTGCACAGAGAATAATGTATTTTTACTAGCCTAAATCAGGGATTGGCTTATGTAAGCAGGTGTATGAGAAAGTCATGGATGGGGTATATGTGCCACTAATGGCGGCAGCGCATGTAGCGTGCGATGCCCAGCATCCCCCGAACTGCGATTTAAATCGCAGCAGCCGTGACCCGCGACCACAACCCCCTTACCGGAGGCAGCCTCAACTCCTCCTGGACCCCACTTCTGATCCCCCACTTCGAACAGCGCCAATCTCCTGTTCTGAGCGCACAGCCATGATGCCACCGTTCCATCACTCAGGCCTGCGAGTGACGAAAACTGCCCTGCTACAACCGCGTTCGGCATTGTCGCGGTCTCAACAATACAGCCCCTTATATAAGGCCCCCAGTCTGACCCTGCAGCAACCCCCTGTCCCATCGGCTCAGCACTCCACACTGAAGGTGAGACACTGCCACTACATATGACCGCTCCTCACTACTCTCTATCTACAGCAACGCTGTCTCCACAACCCCCTCCTGTCTCTTGCTGATGCCCTCTATGTCCCCTGGCCCTCACTTGTGTGTCTGTGGCTCTTCAAGGCCCAAGCCTGGTGGGCCCCATATTCCTATTGCGCTTTATAGGTCCATTTGTTTCCAGAAAAATGGAACCCTGCCCAAGCACAGCCACAGTGACACCTGGTGGTATGGCTGCAGACTGCACCTCAGGAAAAAAAGAGGGAAGAGAGGTGGACTTAAAACCAAACTTCGCCACAATCCATTCAAACCTCCTCTCCCCAGCACCATTCTGGTGAACGTAAGATCACTACCAAATAAAATGGACGAACTGAAAGTCTGGATCACTGTTCAGAAGAGGTTAGGAGACTGCAACTTCATTCTCCTCACTGAAACTTGGCTGAACGACTCTGTTCCTAATTGTGTAGTTGAGCTAGATGGCTTCATCCTTCTGAGAGTGGACAGATCAATTTCCACTGGAAAAAAACGCGGAGGTGGAGTTTGCGCCTATATTAACAAAAACTGGTGCAACAATGTAGTCACATTAAAAATTCACTGTTCAGCTGACATTGAGCTAATCATAATTAAATGCAGACCCTTCTATCTTCCGCGTGAGTTCTCATGCGTGATTATCTGCGTCGTCTATATTCCACCTAATGCCAATGCCAATTCTGCATTGAAAGAACTCCAGTACGCCGTCAACTCTGTACAAAACCCATATCCTGGAGGAGCCCTCATCATAGCTGGTGATTTCAACGGAGCCAACCTAAAAACCGTTCTGCCCAGAATGCATCAGAATATAGAT
>WMED01021795.1:0-11826 GCA_019650415.1 Pipa parva
GGGGGGAGGGGGGGGAGTAAAACCTTTTCTTGATCAGGAACAAACCAAATGATTTTAGGATGAAAACAAAATAGATAGAATAACATAGTCACTCCATATGTAGCTCTTTTGGATATCATAAAACTTAGAAAAATTGTCAACATTGTATCATTGTTTTTGAAACCCAGCAACACGTTGAGTCAAAAGAAAAAAACCTGTACTTCTAAAATACTAAACTCCTGAACACAAGCAAATTCATTTGTCATTTATTTATTTTATGCAGTTCATAATAGTGAGACGTATACATCAGGAAGATTAAACACTTTACACAGTTGCGTAGCCCAATACAGGAGGCCTAACTCTAACTTAAAGACTCAGCTATTAATCTCTTTTTAATGGAAGGGATAATTCTTATAATTATAGCAAGTTACATATTTTTAACAGAGAGAAAGATTGGTTTGAATCTTTCTACACCACCAACAATTCATATACAATGCCATTTTAATATGCTAACAAAGGTGTTTTAACAACAATTAATACATTTTCAAACCTCTAACTAGGTAGCCTTCACAGTTTTCTCATACATCTTCCTTTTTGTTAATGTCACCATGAGGATTTGATTAAAGTGACCAAATTACAAACAGTTTAAATGCTTAGGATGTATATTAGCATAGTTGGTTTGTTGCATTTATTGATGCTACTTCAAGATTGCTAGGGATGACTACAAAAATCGAGTATTAATTGATCCCCTGATAATTAGTTTCTAAAAGTGCTGGATTCTGTTACAGGTCCAAACCATTCGTATAGAGGTTTCTGGAGATGTAAAACAGTTTGGACCTTCATCTGAAATATTATGGTTTATCTCTGTTAATCTATATGTAATTAGGTGAACATGATATAAATATTTAAATTGGATATTTAAATATTGTTTTTAATTGGTAATATTTAACGATCATAGGATTTACTATTTTCTACCTAGCTTGTAAATCAGAAAAATTCCTTCCATATCATATCTAGAAATAAGTTTTGATAGACAGAGACAGAATCTTCTATCCCTTAATGAGATTATGCAATGTGTAATATCATCAACAAATAATTTTATAACTGAAGGTTGATGAAGTTGGAATAAAAATTGAAGAAGAAAATCATTTAGCTTTTTTTTTTTTTAAGAGAAGTTTCAAAGATATTTCAAAAATATGTATTGCTCCTTGTGTTCAATCCCAAACAGTAAATCATTTCTGTGGTTTAGTGTGACAGCAATAGATAATGTAACCGTTCGTAATGCAAATATTCACATTTGTTAGAATGAATACATTTCCAGAACAATAACTGGTTTTATTTATTCCATGACTGCATTTTAAACATTGTGCCTGTATCTATTACTTACACAAGCTCTAGCTATGAGCATAGAGGTTTTCAACAGATAATAGAATAATAATACAAGGAATATATTAAAATGTGCCATAATTATGTATGTAGAAAAATGACCCTGACCTGAAAACATTGCGGATTGAAAAACAACATCTATATTGTGCTATACATTTCAGAAACAAGTCCTGCAAAAGCAAGTCAAACAAAAGAATTGGCACTGCTACTAAATAATTATATTCTAAATTAGATATTACATTTATAATATGAATGTGGATGTGTGTGCCTGTATTTTTTAAAAAAAAGTAAATAAATACATTTAGAACAAATTAAGGGTGACTATTCACTATGTATGGTTGGCCTCACCTCTCTTTCTACCTACTCCTTGTTCCTTTCAGACAGAAGTGTAGACATATTGTTCTCCAGTCAAGATGTTGTCCAAAGTCTATACTAGAACAGAAAAATAGAGTAGAATTCACTGCAACATATTGTATTACCCATTTTTTATTTTTATGAATGGTGAACTGTATGTGCTGTATGTACTAAATCAGTGGTCGGCAAAGTGCGGCTCATGAGCCACATGTGGCTCTTTAGCCGCCTTGTTGTGGCACGGACCACACCTCTGATGCCCCGCCCATGACCTCCGATGCAAGCTCTGATTGGCCGTCGACAGGTCATGTGGTTGGGAGAGTGCGTTCCTCCCCTTTTGCGGCTCACAAAAAAATTGTCGCCGCTGGAGGAGGAAGCGCATTGGCTCCCTCCTCAACTAAGTTTGCCAACCCCTGTACTAGATGATGAAGTCTACTCTATATTTTGATAGCTAGTAACTGTTGATGCCTATGTGTCTAATTGCCAATTTTAAAAATATGCCTTTTGTTTTGCTTTTGTCTTCAACAAGGGTGGTTAAAGTGTACCTATTACCTCAAAACTCTAATATTAATTTAGGTTGTACTAATGCAATAAACATTTTTGTAAATATAAATGTATTTTAAAAAAATTTACCTTTATACAGCGTTTCTCTCTGTCATCTCCCTGTCAGCCTGACTTTTCTTTCCCGAGTGTAGGGTGGTCAGGGCTAAAAGACAATTGACATTATAGCTCCTCCAGTCAGATCCCTGCTAGATTGTGATTTAAAGGATCTGATTGGTGGAACTTTAAGGTCAATCATCTTTTTAGCCCCACCCACCCAACTCGAGAAAATAAAAGTCAGACTGAAAGGGAAGATGATAGAGAGAAACGCTGTATAAAGGTAAATTTTTTTAAATACATATATATTTACAAAACCTTTATTTCATTAGTACAATCTAAATTAGTATTATTTATGAGGTAAAAGGTGCACTTTAATACTGTGTGTTTTTGATAAGACTGTCTTGTCATTCTCTCGTGCAACTCTGTTTTATTTTATATTCATATGAACATATTTCAGTTGAAGAATGGACAGTTTGTCTTATTATTCCAAGCTTCTAATTTAATATCTTATTGAGTTACATAAGCGTGTTTTTCTTGTTTATCTTATGCATCTGTAATCTGGATTACATTCTTGTTTTCTGGATCTTATCCAAGACAGGGTGGATGTAAAAATCATTTAAAATATTTTCAAGTAGAAAAAATAAGAATAGAAAATCTAAAATGCATATGTATTTATATGTAAAATTTATATGTATGACTGCTGTTGTGATATTTTGAAAATATATTTAAAAAAAGTATAAGAAGTAGTAATGCAATATTCAAGAAAAGTGGATATTATTTACAACTTTTGTCTCTAAACTAGCAACCGTTTACCTTAAATATTGGATTATTTGCAGCAGTTTTTCTAGTTAGGGCAGTTTAAAGTCACTATGTAGTGAAAGAAATTCTCCGGCACTCCAAAGTGAAAAAATTAAAAAGTTGCTACTTTATTGTGACTCCATGGTCAATGAACATAAAAACAAGTAGTACATGTCAAAGGGCCTATGCTTTTCGTGCGCAGCACTTATTCATGGCCAGTCAGCCAGCACCATGAAGAAGCATCGGGGGAAGCATCGGGAGCCAGCTAATTACAGCACAGCTCCTGCTGTGACTTTAATCAATTGGCTCTGTATAAGGTAAGTATTTTAACAGTTGTTTTTTATTTTTTTACTTTACTTCTTTAACTGCACTTTAGATAGGCTGCTACAGAAGTTTGAAAGTGATTGTTTAATTAACTAAAATAAAAAAATAAAGAAGGGTAAAAACAAAGCACAAAACAAATGGAATCAAAAAGAAAATATAGAACTCCCATGGCTGATCGGTAAGACTACCATGTCACAGAGTCTAGGGTTTGAACCTGGAAGCTGATACATAAAATATGGTTATAACAGGTACGGATGTAACTTTCTGCTAGGTTAACTCAAGATAAGGCAGTACATTTCTATATAATGATATGGGGAAAGTACTGATAACACATCTGGTTATCTAGATGCATTTTATTCTAACCACAAAACAGCTATGCCATGCTTTTTCCTGCCCCACTAAATGTCACCCTTGGATGCGAGGGGATGGGAAAAGCGGGGCCATGGGTGCGGGGACAGACAAAAGCATAAGGGAGGTTAGAAGTATGTAAAGTAAGGAGGGGAGGGAATACTTAATAATTAGGAACCAATCAGGGTTTTATATATATATATATATATACAAACACACACATACCGTATAAAAGAGCGCCATAGCTCTCACTTGACAAACTTGAGTGGTCAGAAAAGTTTGCCAGCTCTTCAGAAGATTTAGAGTATAGAAGGTTTACTTCACTGTAAAGAATAAAGTTATAACATATTGTTTCAATCATATTTTATTTATGTCACAGCTTTTAAGGCGGAAAAGTTTTAGCACTGACATGAAAGTTACAATTGGTGAGTTATGGCTGATCCTTTAATAGACCAGTGTCTTACGGCTTTTGTCAATTGATTGGAGAATTGGACACTCCTGTTGTTTGATGTGGTGTCATTCATGTCGGTTGCCAGTAGCAACCACTGGCACAATGTGGTTTGTGCATGTTGATAAAAAAATAATAAAAGCTGTGGCCAATGATTTCCACCAAAACATTTGTGGTGGTGTCAGCTATTTTATAAGCTCCCCATTAGGATCAACCATTCCAGTATGGTCTTTAGCTGCCAAAGGGTTACAAAATTTTAACACAATCAGCCCTGCCACATCTGTACACCAATACAGTTATTGTATATACCTGTTGCTTGAAAGAAATTATTGCATTGACATGGTTTTAAAGATTTATTCTTCTGCATTTGTTACAGGAGACAAAACAACATAGCAAGAAAAATGGATTGGGTCTGACAAGAAATGCTATTAATCCTCAGTTTCATATATTTGCAGGAACTTGCTTAAGTAACATAAGACAACCTTGCACAAGCTGGCAGAATTATAGCACCATTAAAGCAATTATGTCACTCACTCTTTGTAAGACATTAAAACACTAGTAAGAGATTTCACTGCAGTGATTATGCATGTTGTAAAATGCCCATGCAGCCTGGCATTTATAGAGCTGAAATTCAGTACTTTTTTTAAGAGCTTTGCTGTTGTACAGGATACCAGTCATTTTACAGCTAAGAATGATAATCAGACTACATTTAATTGAATTAACATCATCCAAAGTAAGAAACGGTGAATCTCAGGATATTTTCCTTTCAAATGCCATGCTTATCAGAGATGTACTATTATAATACAACTTTCATATGATGTGTGTTCTACAAAATTAAAGTTTTCCCATAGACATATCTGTAGAGTATAACCTTTGTACAGAATGTAAATATATAGAAAAACTCATATTTGCATTTGGTTACCTTCAGATCAGGCCTTAAAGAGTTACTATATATATATATATATATTAAGGAGTATTACAATACTTGATGATACCTTTTTTATTGGACTAACAGTCAGTTTAAATAGATGAGCTTTCGAGAGGTCTGTCCTCCCTTTATCAAGTCACAATGAGCATTGCTTGTGTATTATTGTGGATTATGTATTGTACACTGCCCTTTTTGAGTATCTCCCATAGAGTATTGTGTGGGTTGTAGCCAGTGAGGTACAGTTTTAAAATAATGTTTTACCTGCAAATGCAGGGTAACCAGATGATGTCTTGAGTGGCATTCATAGAGAGAAGTGCCACTTGTGCAAGTGCTATATGCTGGCAAGTGCTATACCCAGTACTTCCAGGTTTGGGAACTGCCTTCAGCAGTGCTCTAGCATCAATGTCTCTTTGCTGGTTAAATCTGGTTTTAGACTGTTCTAAGATTCCGCATTTCTCCAGTACCTTCACTACGTTACAGTTTCTTCAGCAGAATGTGTTAAATCCTTCTGAGTGTTATCTCTTCAGCCCAGTGTTCTAGATTATCTTCAAGATCTTCTTGATCTTCAGGTCTGTTTTTAGTATTGTTCCTGCCTAGCTGCTTCTAGTGCTTGGTTTTGCTGCTCCGTTCTTATAAGTACGCTATGCTTCAAGTGATCTAGTGAGTGGTGTAGGTCTGCAGTTCCTGTTTCCACCAGAAGTCTCTGCAAGTGTTTCAACCAGCTGCCACCAGTGGGAAGTTAAACCGAGGGCTGCAACCTGGGAGTCTCCTCACCACAAAGACCATACCCACAAACCTGGGAGTCTCCTCACCACAAAGACCATACCCCCTTGCATGGGGTTTAAAGGTGAAGACTGGAGATTCCTTAGACTCCACACCTTGGTGTTATCCTATGCCAACACCACTGTAGTAAGGAGAATTCACTATCCTTCATGCTCCTGAACTTTCCTACACCTTATCCTGGTTCCATAACACCTCAGTCCCTACCGATATGTAATGGGCTCTTGTTGCTCCAGTTCCTCTAGTGGCACCCAGTCCTGTAGCACTCCATGTGTGTGTCTTCCTGCACTTCACTGTTTTCCCATGATGAATTGTGTAAAGTCACAGTTTAATCCAGAGAGATCCGTTACAATCCACATGTTACAGGTCCCTTTCAATATGCTAGAGCCCAGTCATAGTATGACTCTAGCTACGGATCCACCCACATGTTACAGTCCCCTTTACAAGGTTAATGTTAATTTTTTGCATTTTTCAATGCCAGCATTGCTTCCAAAATCTCTCAAGGTAAATCAGGATATTGTTCAACTTGAATAAAAGAAGTGAAAGCAAATGTACAATTTAAGTAGATTTATATCAATTGTAAATGAAATTAGCTGTGCTTAATGCTATTGTAATATACACTACTAGCAGGATAATTAGGAAGTCTATATCCATTTAGTCTCAGTGGAAATTGTTGATATGCAATATTTCTATCTAAATGGATTAAATATAAATGTCTCGAACAGAAAAACAGAAAAGCTTTAAATATCTGGCTTGTCTCACGACTGTATTTATATAGAAATAAAATCCACTGTTTTTATTTCAAAACAAATACTGTTTATTGAACAATTTATCTGTTTTGTGCAGCAAGCAATGTGTACTTCAATGCTGTTTCAGGATAAACATGATCGTCCCTTAAAATGTATATAAAACGGTTTATTTTATTATGTTCGTTCAGCAGAACTGATGTAATTTATTTGTTCTTGATCTCATTTGGCATAAATGGTTTATTTTATGCAAAAAGAAAATGTTGATAGAAAGAAACTTATCAAAAAAGTTAGAGGGAAAAAATGACACTGATGTAAAATCAGTCAGGTAATAGCAAGACAAATAATGAATTCATGTGGTAGAATTGGACAGGGAAAATGACTAAACTAAAGAATATGTATTAAAATTTATTGCTCTAAGGGTAGTTTGGCTCCTACGTACATTTCACTCACTCAGTACTTCTGACACAGATGGTTAGCACAGCACTGAAGGCAATATTTTCTTCACATTTGCTGCTAAATCAAACTATTTGACTGGTGTAGTGTGCATATGGCCTATATTCATCCGCATGTATAATTACAAACACCAATTTCTTTCTCTTTTAACTTTAAATAAAAACAAAATGCAAAGGGGGTTATTCACTAAAGTCCAAATTGTAGCGTGTAGGTGTGAATTTGCCAGATAAAAACAGTCGCAATAGGCTGCTGCTGTTGCAGTTGCTTCTTTATAATGAGAATATTGTCACAGTCGTGACTTTACAATGGGAACATTGTCGCGGATTAGATATGGGAATCCGCTCTTTGAGAATTCGACAGTCGAATTTGAAACTTAGTGAATAACCCCCCAGAGGATTATTTCCTAATAGTCACATGGGAGAACGTGCGTGTCATCAAGGGAGGATTCATTGATGACATCACGCTCTCCCATGTGACTATTAGGAAATGCAGGCTTGGGGCTTCACAGGGAGAGTGGCAGAAGAGGAGAACGCGGCTGAACAGGATCTGCATTAACAGGACACGGTAGAGTCGGCGACACGGAAAGAAGATGAACTCCCAAACAATGAAGTGCTGGATAGCACTTCTATACAGGTAAGAAAATTCATTTTAGGGCCAAAATTGAAAATAAATGCATTTAAGAAAAGTTAGTAATTAGTATATATTAACACGTGCATTTTTTTCAATTTTGGCCGGAGTGTCCCTTTTAGGTCTCTCATGGATTTTAATCTTTTGCATCTCTCAAAGAGAGAGTGGTTTTGAACCATTGTTTTAAACGGGAACAATAATCAGATTACATCTTTACATATGCAGTACTATACTTAGTGAGAAGCGTTTCTCCTCATGTAGATGTTTCATGTGACAGAATGATTGATTAGGCAGCACTGATAAACTCCCGAACCAGGAAATATGTGTGTGAGACATGTTCTGGCCATTTTTCCATGAAAAGGGTACCATTCGCTGGACATTTTTGCCCTACTTACTATTTAATGCCTGTGCACAATTTAGCTTTCTGGAGCCCCAGCCTCTGTAATCTTTTGTGTTCTGTGCTGTGCAGAAATGTAAACAAGCATGATTGATGAGACCTAAAAGTCAACACACTGCTTAACCAATAGCAGTTAGGAAACACAAGAAGAAAAATCTGCCTAACTTGAAAAGGGGAAAGGGGGGAGCAGGGGGAGGACAGAGAAAGCTTTCATTAGAACTAAAAAGTGAAACAACCGGCAAGTATTATTTCTTCCTTAAACTTTTTTTAACTATTTGTGTTGGCAATTAATTTTATATATATGAGTGCAGTTATATTGGCACTATAATGCCCCTTTAATTCTCAAAAAAACAAGATCTTTGATATCAGTTAAAATTGGCACACTTTACAGTGTTTTCAGGATAGTTCATATCAGGTCCATATCGGATCAATATTAACATTCTTTATCAATGCAAAAGCTAATCCAACTGTATCTAAGTTACTGGATCAACTCCATAGGGAATAATTTGTTTTTGCAAGCCTAAAGCAGGCAGAAACTTTTGGTCAAATATCATTTGACTTAACAGCTTTCTAAATAAGAAAAAAAACAGCAATATCGACATATTTCCAATACTTCACCAGCATTAACAGGTCAAAAAGCTTTTTGACATTTACAAACATCTCAAATGTGAGTAAATATATATGGAGACTGGATAACTTAATACACTTTTTTTTTTTTAATTTAAGTATACACCTTCTCCGTGCAACATAAATATGAAAAAGCAATTATAAAGGATATCAGGGAGTTTCCATTTACTCTTGGAAGTCAGGATGAAATCTATTTATTAGAGAATTCATAGTTGCCATAGCCCTAGGAAAAGGATCACAGGATAGACAACCTGAAAAATAGCAAATGATAACCAGACTGCTATGGGCATAATGTTCTGAAAACCTGTTTTCTCTGTTTTCATAGATAGATTCAAATGAATAAAATTACATAGAATTTTTACTCCTGGAGTGATCTTCATTTTTTGTTTATAGCTCTCCTGGAATAAAAATGATATATAATTTTATAATTACAGGACCAAATAAATACAGTATTAGGCTTCAGCATAGTAGAGGAGAGGAATGGGGAGGGGGAAGGAAAAGGGGGGGAAAGGGGATGTACATGTGAATAAAAAAATTATGCTAAAATAATTAAATGATTTTTTAGAAATATTACAAATTAAGAAGCAGCTAGATCAAGGTCAGTATTAAGACCGTTAAGGGACAAGGACTGGGTCTAAATATCCAATATGTTTCACATTGTCTTGAATGGTGAAATTGAATAAACTCTGGAAAAAAAATCGAGATTGAAAAACTTTATCGAAAGTTTCTGTCAGTAAATATTGATTGAAAAAAATCTTGCGACATTTACCTAGAGAAACTTTCATGATCTCGTGGGAATAAACTCAGAAAAGTGAAATCGGGCTTCTCCGAGTTTATTAAATTCTGATAAAAAAGAGTAGGGATCTGTTCTATAATCAAGAATTTTAGACCAAAGGGATCCTCATTGTGCTGCTCTAGCAAATGTGTGTAGACACCGTAGGGGTTATTCACTATGGTGTAAATTCGACTGTTAAATTTGCAAACAGCGGATTCCTATAGAAAATCTGCTACAATTTCCCCATTGTAAAGTCGCAAAAATTTTCCCATAATAAAGTCGTGACAATTTTCCCATAATAAAGTCACGACTGTGACAATATTCTCATTATAAAGATGCGACTGCGACAGTAGCAGCCTATTGCCACTGTCTTTATCTGGCGAATTTGCACCTATACGCGACAATTCAAACTTTAGTGAATAACCTCATGTTTCTCAAGGTCCTTCTTTATATTATGTACATGTTCCATTATCTGTATAGCAACTTTTTGTGTAGTGCTCCCAATGTACAACATGTTACATGAGCACACCAATAGACATAGTACATACTTGCTCTGTCAATGGAAGAAATATTTTTTATTAAAATTATTACCAAACGCTTTTTCTTTATTTTTTCCTGCTATGAAATTATATGCTGCCTTAATTATGTGCCAGTATTTCTTGAATGTGTTCTTTATAATACCTGAATTTGATGTGTACTGGCATAAAAAAAGTCATACCCCTTATCATCCCTTACATTCTTGACACTCAGCAGTACCTTCCTGGAAATGTTATCTACTTTCTTTTTGGATTCAGTTATAAGAGCATTGGAATAACCTTTTATTCTAAAACATTCATATAGGACATCCAAAAACTGTAAATAATCCTCTTCCTTTCAACAGTTAAGTTTAATATGGAGGAACTGACCAAAAGTCTTAGGGCAAAATTAAATACTGTAAACGCAAAAAGACTGATTTTGGCTTTTTTAAGTTTATCCTAAGTCAGGGGCGGCGAACCTTTTTGGCACAGAGTGCCATAAAGGTAATGTTACTCACCAGCGCGTCCCCCGAAGTGCCGGCGCTGGTGAGTGACATCATCACACCGGCATCGGGGGAGGAACGTTCATGTATCAGGGGAGGAGAACTCCCCTGCTAGCGAGCGCTCCTTCAGTGCAGGCAACGGACTCGGCCTGAAAACTGTCAGATCGGGTCCGCGGTCTGTACTGAAGACAAGCTTGGCGACGGCTCGCATGCCAACAGAGAGAGCTCTGCGTGCCCTCTCTAGCACGTGTGCCATAGGTTCATCATCCCTGTCCTAAGTATATCTCGGCTGTTTGATCAGTAAAAATTGATCAATATTTTTTTGATCGATTTTTACTGATACAAATTTTTGGTCGGATTTTTTGATGGAAAGGTAGCCATACTTTACATTAGTAAGTTATTATATTTTGTCCTTAGCACCAAGAAAATCATTTGTGACTTCTAAAAAGTTGAGAGTGGATCCTATTATTATCATGAAATAAAAGTTAAATTAATCATAATCATTTTAAAAAAATCTTATTTTATTTTATTGATAATAATAATACTTAGTGAAATAAATAATAATAAAATTAGTGAATTTATAAACTGAGAAATAAACTTTTGCTATTTTATTCCAGTATGAGGCAAAAGAACTAAAAGTAATGTTGGATAATTAATTTAATCATGTGATTATTATAAAGTTGATATAATTATTTTCCTCTTTGATATTGGTGGTTATATTTTCTGTTTCTATTTCCTGTGTTAATTTCATGTAGCAAATGATCCAACAGACAATAAAGTTTTATTATGTAACAATAACAATTATGACCTATATATTGTTTAAAAGTATATTGCTAAGTGCATAAAGTAGCTCTCTGCGAGCTTCTTCCCTTCCCTCCCTATCCCCTGCCGTTTCATGTCCCTTTGGGGTAGGGGGGCATGTAGTATTAAAAAGAAGGGGTACCTGGAACCCCTATCCCCCAGCGCTTGTTAGCATGTGTGATTGGCACCGCTAGGAGCAGTTTCCTAGTAGCTGATCCTCTTCACCCTACCTTCATGTCCCCTGGGGTAAGGGAACATAAACAAAACTTGTAGTCCCTGAGACCCCTATCCCCCCACTCCCACCAGGTTGGGTAGGGGGCATCAATCTTAACCAAGGGGGTCAGAATTGACCCCCACACCCTCATCCCCCTTTAGCCGAGGGGGCAAGGGTCCCTCAGCTGAAGGGGGTCAATTGCTGATGTCCCCCAACCCCATCA
>WMED01021796.1:0-11825 GCA_019650415.1 Pipa parva
GGGAGAGGAAATGCTATAGCGCTCAGAACAGACAGCTGGGCAACAGAGGAGCTAGGTAGGAAGAGAGAAAAGGAGGGGGGTGAGTACTAAGATAGCGCCCCCCTCCTTTAGAGGGTAGGGCTTGTAGGGGCAGCACAGTGTGATGGTGCTCTGAAAATCTTGGAGGCAGGGAGGGCTGGGCAGGCAGGGAGAGCTGACCATTCCAAGCAGGATTTGCCTTGGAAGAGGGGTAGTCTTATACGGCGACTAAATTCCAAACTCTATATTTTAACTGGAAAAGTTATGGGTCGTCTTATACGCTGGCAAATAAGGTCAATTTTATATTTAACCCATGTAGCAAAAACAGCAATATGTAAAAAAAATATACACCAGCAATATAACAGCACCAAGTCTATCATTAAAACTTAGAATTTAAATAATATTTAAAGGGTATGTAAACCCTGTATATAAATAAAGCCCCATTTACCTATTGTCAAGCAATAAATCGATTAATAAACTCCTGACTCACCTCTTAACTCAATAAGGCTCAATATCCCCCTGCAACTGCTTTGTCTCTGTAAACAAGTTCCAAGTATGGGTAGTATAGGGTTAAAGCCACGCCCCCCCCCACCCCACACTCCCTGGCTTCTCTCTCTACAGTCCATCACACAGGCACAGGTCTTATCTGGGCATGTTCAGGGTAATAAACAGGCATTTTACCTAAGGATAGGGGGAGGAGGAATTCTGTCTCTCTGTATTGATGTCACTTGGGGGACAGGGCTTATTGGCACTGAACAGGAAGAGCCTGTACACATAACAGTGGGGAAGCAAGGTTGTTAAAACAAGAGGCAAATACTACTGATCCCAAAATAGTTTTTACATCTTAATGTTTAAGTTGGCAATTTATATGTATATATGTCAAATAGACATAATGTTTTTATCCGAAGTTTTCATACCATTTAACAACTAAGACAGTTTCCTGAGATATACACATTTAGATAAAAAAAAAAAAAAAAAAGAAAAGAAAAAAAAAGCAAATCCTACCAGGTTACCCCACAATTTCCTAATTATCCTCCCATTGTGCCTATCTCATGGAACATGCACCCCCACTACTCCAACAAGACCTTCCAAAAGATGTAAAGTAACAAAGAAACAAATTTCACAAAAAAAAATAAAACACTGTGATGACCCTCATAGATAGAAAACATTTTAGTTATTGTTACCAAGCACATTATTTAATTTTTTCAATGTGTACACAAGCAATCTATAAAGCTGCCACATCGCATTCCGTATTGAGGATTTAAAACAAAGGCTGCATTATCCAGTGTTTATTATTATGTTGTCAACCAGTGTGACAAAGCACCAGAAGTAAATTTAAAAGTTACAATGTATTCAAAAATATCCTGTAGGAAGAAAACAAAGCAAGCAGTAGGTATGCAAGACAAATTTGTAAACTGAAGAGAACTACTAGAAAAAAACAAAACAATATATAGGACCTTGCAGTTAACCAAAGTGTTTTCCTTCTATTTATGTCAGGCAATGTAAATAACTTAATATATCTGTTTGCCCATAACTCAGATTGTCTGATAACCATGTCTTTTTGCCATTTAAAGGGGCACTATAGGCACTATATGTATGCACACATACATATAAAACTCCTTTATACTAAGCCAATTGCTGACACAAATAGTTAAAAAAAAACACTTAGGGAAGATATAACATTTGCCACTTGTTTACCTTAATTAGTTTTCCTGAGAGCTTACATTTTCCTCTACCCACTCCCCCTCCTCTTTCTGTTCTGCAAGTCAGGCAACAAGAAAAGAAAAAGCTGCCTGACTGCTATTGGTTAAGCAGTGTGCTGACCTTTTGGCTGCATAAATTAAGTTAGAATGCAGGAGATTAGAGGGAAAGCTGATTTGTGCACATGTGCTAAGTAGTAAATAGGGCAAAAATGTCTGGGGGAAGAGTACCTTTTCATGGAAAACTGGCCAGTACATATTACACACACATTTCCTGGTGTAGGAGTTTATTAGTGCTGCAAACTCAATCATTCTGTGTCACATGAAACAACTACTGGGGATAAACACTGCTCAATAAGTTACAATATTGCATATGTAAAGATGTAATTTAACTATAGTTCCCCTATAAATTTGAATTCATCCAAATTTTTTATTACTTGTATGAGGTCATTTGTTTTACTTTTTGGGGAGGTGGGGATATCTTTTTATTCTATTTTTAACTGGATAATCACAAATACGTTATTGGGAACCACTGGCTACAGTCAAATTATAAATTTTGCCACACATAGCTTTACACTTTCACACTTTAGCGTAAAGTCAAGCAGTCATGCAAAATAATTGACAGCCAGCCTGTCAGGTTTTAAGTTCTCCAACCTTTCTGAAAAATTCCCTCTTCATTTGCAATAAAACACTAGCATTTGGTCATCAAAACCAATATCTTCTTACTGCAAGTTACATATCTTATACCAGGGGTTGGCAAACTTAGAAGAGGAGGGAGCCATTTCACTCCCTCCTCCAGCGTCAAAATTTTTTTTCGAGCCGCAAAGGGGGAGGAGTGCACTCTCCCAATCACATTACCTGCGATGTCCATTGAAAAGCATTGGAGGTCATGGGCAGAGCTAGGGAGATTCCCTCCGAGCCACAACAAGACGGCTAAAGGGCCACATGTGGCTCACGAGCCGCACTTTGCTAACCCGTCTTATACCAAGTATAATTTATTCAGTCTAAATGTATCACTCAAGCATTTTCTATGGCATATTTTAAATAATACTATTAACATATAACTAAGTTCACTAAATGTACTTGAATGTTTTATTAGTATACTATTAAGTTAATTTCAATATTACCAGCTATTCCATGGGATAATTCTGTCCCACAAATGTTTTCATCTTGAAAATGCTGTAAAAGTGATTTACACTGCCACAATCTTTTTCTCAATGCTTTATTACTTTTTAATCCATAGTTATAAAAAAATGTAATACATAAAATCACTCTTGCAGTCATGCCTATATAACATACTAGCTATATGAAAGTTTCTGTAGGTACTGATAAGATTATAGTAAAGTAACTCATTTTATTGACTCAGATTTAGACTCCTCTGTATTTTGGTTTGGTGAACTTCAGAAAATATAATTTCAAGATTGGCTGGATCCACCTTGGCCCATCTCAATTATGTTGCAATAGAAAGAAAATGAGGCTGCTAGCAATCCTTGATGCCGTGTATAAGCCGGGTGCCAGGAGAAGGGCGTGACTGTGGCGATCAAAATACAAAAATAGACTCTCCAGCACTCCAATCCGTAAAAATCCTTACTTTATTGTGACCTCATGGTCAAAAAGATAAAAACAATAAACAGAGTCTTAAGGCCTACGCGTATCGCGCCTAGGCGCTTAATCATGGCCTTAAGACTCGGTTTATTGTTTTTATCTTTTTGACCATGAGGTCACAATAAAGTAAGGATTTTTACGGATTGGAGTGCTGGAGAGTCTATTTTTGTATTTCCATCTCAATTATGTGACATTAAGTAATCTTTCAGATCTAGATAAATTTTTCTATCACCATTTAAAGGAGTTATGTCATATGCTGCGTTACCATTTTTAACATGTAACATACAACCATATAGGGTACCTCCATAGGTATTACTTCTCATGTAACTGCTAGTCCTAGTACTCCATAGATCAATAATAGAAAAAAATAAAAGTAGAAAAGGTGTTGAATCACAACTGTGCTTTAATCTAACCAAGTGCCTCATGACATTCTATAGGCAGTATAGCTTTTTATCAAATGACTGATTTTTCAAACCATTGCAACACAGTTACCAATAATACATTTGCATTCCTGACAGTAATGTGATATAGTAGTTCTTCTATTAGTATTGTGTTTAGTTCTGAACACATGTTTAAAAATGCACTCTAAGTGACAAAACCAAGAGTAGCAGTAAAACTCCTTTATCACCAACTTCCCTTAATTGGGTGTGTCTCAATCATGCACCATGTGGGCAAACTGTAAAAATGTACATCAATATTTGAATCTTAATTTAACTATCACAGAACAGTTACCTTATGATTTTGTAGAAAAAATAAAAAATGCAAGACTAGTGTCTTAAGAAGTTAAAAATTCCACACATTCATAGTTCGTAAAAGCATACAAACAATTCAGATTTTAAATCTGAAATAGCTATCCTTAGCATTCCGTGTGTTTCTCCAGAAAAAAAATGTATAATGTCAGTAGTTTCGATAATTGTTAAAATAGAATATGCATTACTTGTTAATATTTAATTAACCAATCTCCTATTATTTTGCTCAGCCATCTCTCCCTAAATAAATCATTGACCACCTTTGTAAGCTATCCGTTAATGTTTACAGTCGTTAAAACTTACATGCGCTGTGTAAATATGGGCAATGCCCTAACTTTTCTGTTTTTTTATTAATTCAAATCTGATTTATGCCAAATAAATCAACAAAGAACAACTTATGTTTTCATCCAATTAATTTAAGATTCGTTATATGGACCTGCGTCAATCATCATAGCGTGGATTTTGTTGCAATAAAAGATATTTAGTATGACATTGGGTATGGCATAATTAGTTTTAATTGATGCTTATATGTGTCTTACTCCAAACAAAGAATAAGATTGAAACCCTCTAGCCACAGATAAATTACAACTCTCAGAACAGCTATAGTAAGATGATGGGGATGCTAGTTCAACACCATCTACTAGTTAGCTACTGCTGGATACTCATTTCAGGATAACTTCCCTGTTACATCACACTGGCAAAGTAAGGCAATATCTAAGAGAACAGACAGACTGCAGCTTACACAAGGACAGACAGGTGAACTAATAGCGAGGAGGAGTGTTTTTGGAAACTCTTAGTACTAATGGGATCAATAGTATCAATGACACGACAAACCTAATAGGACTCTACACATCCTTCAGGCCTTCTCTCCCTAACAGAGCTACCAGTCCTGAGGCTGACAACAGACACAACGCCCTCGTCGCCTCACCTCCATGGTGGACACCGTGCTAGTGAATAAATCTTCCCCTTCCTCCAGCTCCTCATAGTCAGCCTGTCTCCCATCTCCAAACGGAGGCGGTTCTCTCTCCGCTGCCATCTTGACTGGAGCTGTCACCGCAACTCCTCCCTGCTCTGCTGTGGACTGTCACGTGCAGGCGCGTGACCCTTCCAGCTCACGTGACGCGAAACCCACCAATCAATCAATTGATACGAATGGAAGGTGGATGGGACGCGCGTCCATGTTTAATGTTGGCAAAGTCGGATTTTTTTTTTTTTCATGTTCAAGCATCTGTTGTGTGTTGACAGAGTGGCTAATTGTTCTGAGACTGGTATCGTTGCAGTCTTACATGAGAGTGATTTTAATCAGGGGCGTTGCTGAACTTAAAAGGTTACTGTCATCATATAACTGACTGATGTTTAATAAGCCAATTTATGTGTATTCACAGTGACTGCATTGGTGGCAGTAACATAATAGTTGTGGTTCTTATGCAGTTTTATATTGTAGATGTTCCTGGCAGAAACAGGAGTCATTTATTAAAGTCTGGGTCTCCTGTCTTGGTTTTTTTTCCTGAATTTAATGCTCTGAAGCAGAGGTCCCCAAACTTTTTACTCAGGGGGCCAGTTCGCGGTCTCTCAGAGAGGACCGGACTTTTAAAAAAAACCTATGAAAATCCCTATGCACACTGCCAGGGCCGGCTCCAGGTTTTTATGGGCCCTTGGGCGACAGAGCCTCAGTGGGCCTCCTTGTGGAGCTCTCACCAGCGGGGAGCCCGGTCCTGTCCTTCTTGCTTGTAGGAGGCGGGAGTCGGGACACTGCGCACCGCTGCGGCTGGACGAAGCGAGGGATGTCACGCAGGAGAGCGGCATCATCTACGCGGCTGGCCGGCGAACACACCGGAAGTAGCAACAGTTTATACAGAGATAAGAAGCATGTTCTCACAAAATGCAGTAATCACAAAAAGTGACTGTAACGTTGATAAAATGTAAAGTTGTTTAGTTTTCTTTTTAAAGTGCAGGTGTAAATAAAACTAAAATTATTTTTACAGTATCTCTTTAAACTGAAAAGTTTTTATTTTGGGTTTCAGACTATACTATGACCTTAGCTACAATAAATTGCACTTTACATTAACTCTTAAATGGGGATATTTACTAAAGACGCTTTTTTTGACTAGTTAATGCAGGTGAAACAGCCTATTTTTAATAATTTTGCTTTTTCTTTTTTACTAAGCTTTTCATTTATCATCAGAAAATACTCACCTACCTCAGGATGGCATAATCCTATTATTATTCCCTGTGGAGTTGGTCCTGTCACTTAGACACAGAAGACAAAAATATTCCCATTGAAAAAGAATGTCGATTTCGATCTGTAATGAAATAATTTTTTATAGATCCTTTTTTAATTGATATGTGCAAGGAAATTAAAATTGACAGCAAAACAGGTCACAACTAATTGAAATAGTTGAAATTGTCTTAGTAAATATCCCCTAATTAGGGTATTTGTATCCTTTTTCTGCAAGCTAGTTCCAGACCTCAGAAATCTCTGTGACCAGGTTCCAACAAGTTGACTGGGTTTACCTTTTATTCAAGGACACATAAAGAAGGAGAGGAAGGAATCACTACTACTGTATAAATTAACAGAGATATGGCAAACTCGCGTACAGTGTGGATGCTTATGACGGACAACATCAGTGCACTTCACTGGTGGAATTCACATCAGTCCACATCCTACTAAAGTTTAACTGACTACACAAGAAGTTGTGTCTGATTCTGTTCACTTTTTGCTTAGCGAATAATAATAGCAAATTTGCAACTTTCAAAGGTAAGTGATGCAAGTTCACTCCAAGGGGGTAATTCACCATAGTGTGAAATGTTCTCCGGATCCTTCGCCACACTTCGCACACACTGTTATGTGCTCACTGATGTTCTGCACGCGATGTCCATGCAATGTTGAAAAATAATACTTTCTGGGAGTTATTCTCTAAAGTCTGCATTTGACTGTCGAATTCTCAAACAGTGGATTCCCATAGCAAATCCTCGACTACGACAATTCTCCCATTGTAAAGTCGTGACTGCAACAATTTTAAAGTTTTGCCTGCAACAATATTTTCATGGTAATGTCGCGACTGCGATAATATTATCATTATAAAGATGCAACTGTGACAGTAGCAGTCTATTGCGACTGGCTTTAGCTGGAGAATTCACATCGTTACGTGACAGTTCAGACTTTAGAGAATGACCCCCTCTGTGTTTACATTTACCAGCTGCTACTGCACACCAGTATTGTAAAGTCAATGACTAAGAAAGGAAAAGAAAATAGCACAAAACAGAAGAAACATACTACTGTACATTTGTATATTTATAAAAGTGTGAATTGTTCTGTAGAAGCATAATTTTACTACAATTTGCCACTTCACCAACTTTGCATATTAAGAAAAGAACATTATTTTCTGTGAAGTGGAAAATTCACAATACAATTACTATGTACTCCTGCACCACTTTTGCTTCTATTTGGATTGAATGCAACAACAGTTCGGGTATTCATTATGTGTCAAAGTGTCTATTTGCCAAGGTATGGTGGTGTGAATATGCAGATTTGACTTTGCCAAATGAGAGTGGCAAATTGGGGGTTATGACAGAGCTTTGTGCTTATTACCAGTATGTTGAGAGTTATAGTGATATTGTATCCTTTAAATAGCTCCATGTGAAGATGACATCACTTAATTACAGTATGCCTATTTATGATCAATTTTCTATAATTCGTCATCATAGATAGATAGATAGATAGATATTGTCAATTCTACATATGTACATAGAGACATACAAGAATTGAAATTACGTTACTCTTCTCTCCATTAACATCACTACACTTACCACATGACAATTTGCACTATTGCACCAACAATATGCAATATAGTTACTACACTACAGGCAAATTAACACAAATTATTGAGAATTTATTCAAAGAGCAATTAATGTTGAAAAAACAGAAAAGAAATGCTGTGATACACCACACCACCAGAAACACAATTCACCTACTTTAAATAGTAATGGTAGTAGTATCTCCATGCTATTGAGATGATTATTTACAACAGACTCTTGCAAGATTGTGAAAGTAAAGAGAAAAATGAATGCTGCAAAATACAAGAACCACCAGGAGGAAGACCTGCTGCAATTTGGGAGAGTGTTTTCTAGAAAAACCATAACCCCAGTTGTAAAGCCAAATCTACAAAGGAATGGCTCATAAACAACAGTGGTGAAGTCCTCAAGGGGTGACATCACCAGTCAAAACCAGTCCAGACCTTTAGCCAACCGAAAAATATGTGAATGGACTTAAAAATAGTTTTATCTGTTTCCACCTGACAGAAGTTGAACCATTGTGAAAGAGAGAATGAGGAAAATTGCAGTGTCTACATGTACAAATGTGCCTCTGCTAAATACAGACTTTAAATGGTGAGTGAATAGTTACGCAATTAATCTTTTTGTTTTTAGCATTTAAAAGTCACTTTGAGATTTGTAGAAATATATTTTAACTTTGACATTAAAGCAAAAGCAACATAAATAAGAACTTTTTTTTTTCGTTATCATTTACCAAATATAAGAGAGGTGTGTCTGCTGTGAAACTTAGTTTAATTTGTAAATTGATAAATCAATGAGCAAACAAATTGTCTTTGTAAAATTTGTACTAATAGGTTGTCCAGTTATTTTGGCATGAGATCAATTTTGATTAATCCAAAAGAAAGTAATATTGATGTGATTTTCAACAGACATAATACTGGCCTAAACACTAATCCATCTGGTCAAAGAACCTGTTACATTACTACTTAGGTGGGTGTGTTTAGTAGAAAAATCTTCCAGAAAACCAAAGTGCATATTAGAGAAAACTACTGTAATGACACACTTTACAGTAAGCCATGTTTCTGTTTTATTCCTATTTTTCTGGTTTACTGACAAATAATGTTTTTATTTGTGAATTTTTATATTTTCTTTCAAACAGATCTTGGCTACATTGTAGTAGAATTTGTTTAGGCTAGGGTCACACTATTTTCAGTTGAGGTTTTTTAATTAGGCTCATTATTATCTATGGTGCAAAATACAAAGGCCTGTGTGGATTTTCCCACAGGAAACAGTGGACACTATTTTTCCAACTCTGCTGAAAATCAGCTAGTGTGAACCCAGCTAAAAGCTCATCACCTGTCAAGTATAAAAGAACTGGTATTTCCTGTTGTGGATGCTACTGGTTTGTGGCAATTTCATTGAAGGTCTCTATGTGGTTTGTAAGACGGAATGTCTACAGCTGTTTTGCTTCACAACATCATATAAAGGGAGCAATTCTACATGCTTTTCTTAACTTGGTGCCAGATTATCATGTCTATGTCGAAGCCCTGCAATTCCTTTTCATGTATGACATCTGCAGTGTCCTGACTTCAATTTTAAAGTGTACCTGTCACCTCAAAACTATAATACTAATTTAGGTTCTACTAATGAAATAAAGGTTTTGTAAATATATACGTATTTTAATAACTTTACCTTTATGCAGCATTTCGCTCTATCATCTCCCCTGTCAGCCTGACTTTTCTTTCCTGATGTAAGGATTAATACTTACCCGATCGGTCCGCTCCAGCGTCGAGCATCGCGGCGCCGCGGGACGTCCGGGTTGCGGCCGCCGCGCATGCGCACTGACGTCAGAGTGCGCACGTCGCGGCGGCGCGCATTTTGAAGATCATAGGCGCGATCAGCTGACAGGCTCCCTGGCTATATAAGGGAGCCTGTCAGTGTGGTACGGCGCCTGATTATAGGTTTCCCTACCTAGCCTATGTCACAGTACCCTGCCTTGTCACAGTACCCTGCCTTGTCACAGTACCCTGCCTTGTCACAGTACCCTGCCTTGCTACAGCCATTTGTATCCTGCCTTGCTACAGCCTTTGCTTCAGTTCAGCTTGCCTGGTTCACCTGTTCATTTGGTTACGAGATCTTGTTCTTGCACTCAGTCCTAGGGGCCGCGACCTGGGTTCCCTCCGCAGCGAAGTCCTAACCTCCTTGCGGGGGCTCTAGGCGAATACCGGGGGTTCCTTAGATTCCGCGCCCTAGCGTCTGTTTGTTGGTTCAGGATTTCGGCTGCTACCTCCTTCTCCAAAACAGTACACCCAGCAATCCTAACACCTGAGTTGGGTGGGCAGGGCTAAATGATGATTGACATTACCGCTTCTCCAGTCAGATCCCTGCTAGGTCATGATTTAAGGGATCTGATTGGAAGAGCTATAATGTCAATCATCATTTAGCCCCACCCACCCAACACTCTGTAAAGAAAAGTTGAGCTGACAGAGAGAAATGCTGTATAAAGGTATATATTTTTTAAAACGTATATATTTACAAAAATGTTTATTTCATTAGTGCAACCTAAATTAGTATTACTTTTAAGGTGACAGGTGCATTTAAATGCCTGCCCTTATCATAGCCTGTACACTGTCAAATTCTACCCCAGCATTGACCTTTGTCCGTCTCTTAACAATAGGTTGCCTGTCATTTCTTTTGGAACAAGTTAAATTCTCAGCCATTTCGTTTATATGCAAGCACTTGTTATTCTACCTGAGGTACATGTATCCATCTCTGTCCTGCCACAGAAAGTCTAGCGCCCCAAAAATGAGTAGGTGAAGATTGGTTTCGTGACCAGTTACCCAAGAAACTGAACTTTGTTTCTTAATTCCAATGAAATAATTCATTTTGTTACTTTTATGTAGAGTGGATACTAGTTTCATTTAGGTATTTCCCATTTGAAATCTATTTCACATCCATCGAGTGGTTAGTCCCCCAGAGTGTGCTGTAAGTCTTGGACCTTTGTATATGGTATGTGTCAGTTAGCTCCTTCTCTCTAGTTAAGATACTACTACAACACATAATAAGGCTAAACATATGTCAGAAAGTAAGCCAAAAGGCTTGTATAAATAAATCTAATGCATTTTACCTATTTGTATTGTTCATTTAAATATTTGTATTTATTGTATTTCCTTTTATTGCATTTGAAAATATTTCTTGCAAACTACAGTTCATTTGAGGGGCTTGTTTGCTTATTTGCTTATTTTCTAATTATTTTTATACAGGTATGCCTAGAATCAGCCAAAAACATCCATAAACAATAGGTAACAGTCATTCTGAAATGTTTCATGTAATTTTTATCCAAAGCGTTTCTCAAAATATTGTTTTGAAAATTTGAATATTATTTGCTGTTGTAACAGTATTCAGAAAGTAGCAGTAGTAGTTTGAATCTGAAAAAACATTGTTCAACACTCAACAAGCATTGTTCAACCAAAATGCAAGTGATTAGAACAACAAATCTCTGGTCAGATACTTTAGATAACTCAGTAAGAAAACATTATAAAATAATCCTTTGGACTTAGAATCTAATTACCATATTTTTTGACTATAATGCACACTTTTTATTGGTAAAAATTTCATTTAAAATGGTGTGTGTCTTATAGTCCAGAGGTCCAAGCCTACCCACTGTAGAATCTACACCCTGGTTACTGTACCCTTATATATCCCCTGCCACGGAGAGATATCACTGGCACACAGTGGGAAGTGTGCTGGTGATAACATTAGAAGAAGGCCCCACTGTGTGAGAAGGCCTATTACCTGCAACAAACAGTTTACAGTTTAAATAGGAGGAGGACTTATACACACAGGTAAGAGGGTAACACATGCAATGTGTCAGGTCATTAACCTATAAGTGCCAATCAAAAGTATAAATAGCTGCTTAAAAGAACAGTCCAGTCCGATTAATAAAATGTAATGTGTGTTGTAAATGCATAATACATTT